>LIEC01007414.1:0-19813 GCA_001925005.1 Drosera capensis
TCGTGGATGTTGAGTTTGTTGGATTTGTTGGATGGTTTGGCAAATGTGCCAAGCCCTCCTTATATACACAACCAAGGAAGGTTCTAGACCCTCGTGTCTAGAATCCTCCAAGCCTTGGGTTTCTAAGAAGTCTCTAGATTTCTCTAGCACACCCTAGCAAACCCTAACCTATCTACAAAATTGTAAAATTGTGGAGAAGTTTCCGGAGACTTGGGCTAAGCTTTTTGGGCCTTTCTTGGATTGGGCCTCGCATCGGGCCATGTTTCAAGCTCAGCCCGTGTCAATTGTAATGTAAGCCCGAAGTCTTGGTAGGATGAATTCCTAAATTGTAGTTTCAAGGTACCAGAGTAATAAAAATTGAGAAGGCAGGCGTATAGCTCAATAGCTGTTTCAAGGTGCCATGCAGTTTTGCCCCTATAAATAAGATTCAAGTTCGTCCCTTTCATATGATTTATTGCTATCCATCCTCTTTGACTAACTTTCTATACTTTTGATGCAGCATACTTAATGGACTTCTCTCATTTATGGTAAGTTTCTGCTCGCTACTAAAGGCCTTGTGTGCACATTTCGATTTTCGCTACACTGCATGTGTTTGAGTGCAATGGAAGTTATCTATGTGATTTATTTTACATATAAGGCAAACCATTTGTTCTTTCGTTTGGTTTGGAATATAAACCTAGCTCATCCACATTGGCATGTCTGAATTTTTATAGATAAATCTTAATAGAGCTCAAGATTCTGGCATAAAAAAGATTTAAAATCGTCGGTAGACATTTTTGCCTTGTAATGTTTAGTAGTGAAAACTGTTGGATAGTGTTCCTGCAAATATTGATCACGACTTTGCTTCTGAATGCCAAGTGATACTTTGCGTAGCATTCTTTGCCTGATTTCTTTCTTTATCTGAACTTATGTAATCAAGCGTGTAAACAATCGTGTGGGTAGTTTATCACGTCTTCTTATGAACACCTAGAAGCAACAGATCTCGCTACTCTCTTGCAGATGGATAATAGCCCTACAGCAGGAAGTGTAACAACTACTGCTAGCGAGAAGCAGCGGCTTGCAAAAACTTCTCTTGCTTTCAATTGCAAGAAGTGAGCACACACTATCCAGACTCTTGATCCTCCCCCACTCATTGTTTTTTCGTGTTTAGTATTTGAACCAGTATTCTTTTTACAGTGCCACCTTCAGGAAAATGTTCCCAGAATATGTTGAGAAATACAACGAACAGCACCTCTCCGAGCAGGCAGAAGCAGTGGTGTCACCAGCACCAGCTCAAGAAGCAGATCCCGCAGCCCCCAAGGCTGATGGAGTAGGCAATGAGCTTGAAGAAAACGGAAACAAAGTAGAAGCCCCTGCACAACGAAGAAACAATGGACGGCAGTCATTTTTGGTCTGGATGCTGGTAGTGCTGTTTTTCGGCTTCGCCATGGCTTTGCCACTTCTTCAACCATGAAAATTTTGAGGGATCCAAAATGGGATTCCTCCTATGGTTCAAGTTTTTACATTATGTAGCGTGACAACCACGATATACATTCAGTAGTTCTTGTACAGCAGGTACCTGGACAAATGGTCTTGGGATTTTCTGCGTGTTTCTAGATTTTTAAGGTTTGTGACCACTAGCTTGATGTTATGAAGTTGTGGTGTATGAACTGATGGGTTATGCTTTTGGTGTCTGTCTACGAAAGAAAACTCATCAGTCCCCGCTTGCTTTTGCCTTCACTATCTATGATCATTAGTCAGATTAGAGAGAGATTTGTGTATGACATTTCCCACGAATGGAGATATTGATTCGTCGTAGCCTCGAACACAAATAAGTCAAGCTTGCCCTCGTGAATTTAAGAACAGAATGAGCGTACATGTGGCGAAAGATGGACACTCGTAGATTTGAACTGCTCCTTGTGTCCGCCCATTTGTATGATACAAAAGCTTGCTCCAAGAGTCGAATTTCAGACTCATGGAAGCTAGCAGGTTCAGCATAATCCAGCAAATATTCCCTCGTTCCAAGATAAATGAACAAAAGGGATAAAGAAACACAAACAAGAGGAGCACCGGTACAATGCTTTCGACATTGCACGTCTGAAACCAGGAACTACAGGTGCACGAGCTACTGGAATGATGGTCACAACATAGTTCAGTATTTCCGGGAAATCCTTGACGAGGATAACTTCATGATATGGTCACACCATGATCTGCACGACCATATGCCTCTACTGCCCTTGTTCGACGTCCCCCGAGCTTGATCCGCTTCCAGAAACTGAAGGTGCAACTCTTTTTCCCCTACTCAGAAGCCTCTTCAATGTTCTAAGGCGTGTTGTCACCGGAGACTTTGCTTCGTCCTCTCCTAACCTGAATGCTGATGGAGAAGATGATAAGCATTCTTCACAGAGGTGATTAGGGACATCAATCACCAATCTATTACTCAATGAAACCGCAGCTGATGCACCAGCAGCCGCGGCTTGAACAACACCTTGGCGGTGCGCCTCTTCCATTGGCAAGGCATGAGAACTGACCCGCGTTTCGTCTCCCCAGAACAAAACATTGGTAGGGAAATTCCGTGATTCGCTAGGATGAGCAGGATGATGTGAACCATCATCTGGTGTAGATTGGCTAATTGCTCCTGATACAAGTTCAACACCAAGCGGCTTGGATGAGCCTTGACAAGCCACGGGGGCACGACAAACCGGACAGGTTGAATGAGATTGAAACCACATATCAATACAATCAACATGAAACCAATGCTTGCATTTAGGCAGCAACCTAGCTTTCTCCCCATCTGATAACTCACACAAACAAACAGCACATTCCAATCCATCCTTGAACTCTTTGGAACCATAAACCACTATTGGCAATGACATTAGCACCGAAGCATCCAGTCCGCGATGAACCATCATCAAACCAGGGTCTACAGCAGGGCCAACAGCAGATCTCTGGCGCCGCCTCTGTCGTCGCCATGCCACAATATTAGGATCCTCGTCCCTTGACCAATTCGATTTAGCATACATGTAGAGGAGGAACACAAAGGTTATCACTATGAAGAGTATGATTATGGATCCAACCATGATCTTGCCAGTAATCTTGAACACCTCAGATTCACTCAGTGATGGTGTTGAGGAATCCATCTTTGAGGTTTTTTTTTTGTCTCTTGAACAATACTAACCCAAAAAACTTGAGAAATGAAGATACAAAGCAAAGAACAAAGGCACACTTCGAGCAAAACAAAGATGAAATTTCAGCTGATTATATTCACAGCTTTGAATAACCAAACCCTGAAAAGGGTTCTTGAAAATGAGCAGAACCCAGCTCAATCTTGTCCAGATACCTCAAATTCCCATGCTTTCATCTCCAAAAAATACCCAGATTGAGTTTCACCAAAATGCGCAAAACCCAGATGAAATAATACACAAATAACTCAGATTCTCAGCACCTTCTCAAAAACCCAGATTGAATTTTCCCCAAATTCCGACCAAATTCCTCACTTTTTCGAAGGATATGAGTCTACACTTCAAGAATTAAAAATTCCCATTTCAGCCACCAAGAATCAAAGAAGAATTGTCAAGGTGAGTTGAAACAAAACGTTCTAAATATTGACATCTTCAAGGAATCAACCCAAAACATACCATGATTTGCAGTCAATGCCAGGTAATGGGTTAGCAATTGCTTGAGGTCACTTCTCAAATGGAGAAGGTGAATTTCTCAAAGAAAACAAATCAGCCAACAAATCCACTATTAAACATTGCATGACATCAAAGAAGAAATTTCAAAGTGTTGATGAAGGTGAAGCGAGTTGAAAACTTATATAAATCCATTTTTTTATGTGAAGGAGGAAAACTCAAAGAGGAACAGAATCTAGCGAGGAAGGAGAAAACGTGGGATTATAGATAGGGGAGAGGCAAAAATCTGACCTTTCCCAAATCCTAAGCCTGTGTTGACTCCATTGATACTGTTGTGCTATTTGAACTCCAAAGCATCCATTAAAAGACATTTTACATGAACGTTAGATTTAATCTTAGAAAAAGTACTCCTGCATGAAACCGCAGCCGTGATCGGTCATCACGACAAGGTGGTTGTTTTACATAAAACTCCTTTATTGATTGATTGTTTGATTTGATCGTCTGTCAAGGTGTCACAAGTTTGTAAGCCAAGTAATACCCCGTTGAAGATGATGGCTATGTCGGCTAAGCGACAATAGGAGTTTAGTTTTGGTTCACGGATAACTCGAGATGAGTTTTTTTATTCTCTTCGATAAATATACGGTTGTAGACTTGTCATGTCTGGATTGTTAATTTGTAGATGGTTCGATAGAACGAGGAAACTGTGTGACTTATTTCATCAATGTAGCTCTTGTTAACGTCCTAAAGTTTCTTTTTGATTGTGGATGGCTACTTGTCCAAGGCTGCAAGATAGTCTGGATTGGTCCAGCTTTTGTTTGATTTATTTATAAGCATATGGTGCCTATATGGCCTCACAAAATGTATATTTCCGAATAGGTTGCTCAGGTTGGGAACCTGTGTTGGATGATGTAAAATAGATAAATTATATAATTTAAATAATGAAAATAAAATATTATATAAATATTGGAATTCCAACACAATCTTCATCCATTACCCTATTTAATTTTGCATAATGAGAGTCATAAAATTCTTAAGAATGCACAATTCATTTCAGTAATTATTAAAAAATTAATTAATGAGCAGAAAAAGTAAACAAAAAGAACTGTAAACTGTTCCACATTCTATCGGCATCCACCGTGGAAGTCCCACCACTTCGTCGTCGCTGTCTCCGTCGCCACCGCTTTTCTCTCCTCTGTTGCCTCGTTCGGCTCTTCCATCTCCGATCACGCGTCCTCATTTCTCCTCCGATCACCGCTGCTAGAGATCGAGAAAGATCGAATCAGAAACCCTCGAAGGCTAGATCGTCGAACGGATTTTAGGTGATTTTAGCGAGAGAATATGGTGTTGATCGCAGCAGTTCGTGATTACGTGAATCCGATGTTGCAGGATATATGTGGAATGAAAGTCCTCGTTTTCGATTCCAAAACGATACTCGATCGCCCACGTTCTTTCTGGTTTGATGATTTTGGTTTGATTTGGTGGAGTCGATGCGATGGATCGACTACGGTGATCCGTTTGCTGTTGAATGAATTTGATATAAAATATTATTGATATAAAGATGTAAAGATTGTTATTGATATAATTAGTATTATTTTATTTAAAAAATCGAGCTGATCCGTTTTAATTCAGATAATAATTCAAAAATTATGATTAATAAAAAATTCATATTAATTTTTATATTTTAAGAATATAAGGAAAAAGAGGAAAAAATCTAAAAAGCTATGGGGGTGGAGCTTTTTCAAAAGAAAAAAACGAAAAAACCTAAAATGTCACGTTATGAGGCTTTACAACAAAAAAAAATTAAAAAGACCCAAAACGTCACTCACCATGACGCTTTACTTGTAGTTTCAAACAGCAAAAATCAGTTTCCAAATAGATGTTCCTCAGCTCAACATGACAAACTACAAGCAACTTCTTTACGAAAAAACTGGGTTTGGTGGTGGTGTTAACTAGTTTCATTAGTTCATCGAACATTATGCATTCGAGTTAAGTGTATCATGATCACGACACTCGAGTATTGAAAAATACAATAATTTGCATTCCAGGATAAATAGTACTGCTTCTCAGTACAAAATTTTGGCCCCCTCGTCTATTATCGTCCCTGGAAAACTTTCGCTGCTCACTCGTAAGAGATCACGGGACTACACAAATAGTCGAATAAAGCCATTCCTTAGCCAGACTTGCTGGAAGCAATTGCAACATATTACTAACCTTGATCTCTCCTCGAACATTGCAGTTCCAGACAGCACGAAAAATTGCCAAATACTGTTAGAGGGGAGATATCAGACCCAGGAATTCCAAGCTTTGCGCATCTTATTCGCGACATACCTGGAAGCTCTTACACCACCGGTCGTCAGTAAACCAGAAACAGCCTGCCTCACGCTCGAGGTCATTACTTTACACCTCAGTACCTTTTGCAAGCTCGCTGCGGCTTGTCCTCTTGATCTCATCACAGATCCATCGATCATTCTACCTGTAAGCAATAGCAATTAAGATGAGCTAAAAACGAGCCCCTATTGCAAACACCCTTTCACCGAGTAAATATGAGGGAGAGTTTCATCTCCATCTCTATTTCCATCCAACAGTAAGATTTCTAATTAAAAGGCATCGCAACAGCATACCAGAACTTGCGGTCTGTTGCTTCATTGGCCCGACACCCATTTTGCTTCTGATTATGGGAGGGAGATGGGGAATAAGAGACTGAGCTGAGCATAAATCACAGCCCTGGGTGGAAAAAGAGGAAAAACAACATCATCATCATCCACTAACCAGCAACCTGCTGTGCGATTTAGGAGATCGAACAGACTTTCTAGCTATGTTAACACCGCTATGAGGCAATCTAATACAATGGTCAAACGGATGTTTATCCACACCCTGAATTCTATTGGTACAATACAAAGGAATCTGCATAGCACCATTTTCAAGTGGCCTAAGCAAAGGACAGATTAATACTTGAACCGTGAAGTTATACAGCACCTGAGATATTTTGAGGAGGTTGTGATCAGACGAGAGTCCCAATAACCCGTTGATAGAAAACTCTTCCAATATTGGCTTATACATTGTCCTAAACAGATGAAACTGTGCATCAACAATCTTCTTCACCTGCGATGTAGAATGAAAAAAACAAAACATGAGGAGAGGGAATTAAGAAGAGAACTTGGCCAACTAAAACAGAAAACGCCATGAGGAGACTTCCATACGCATGGTATGAAGCGGACCTAGGTAAGATTACATGTAGAAGAATAGTAACTGCATCTATGCGCTGCTATCATGTTTACCTTGTGTTTGTCCTCTGCAAAGAGCATCCGCAAATCACCCATATAAGAGAGAGAACAGATTTTAGTGTAAAGATCTTCCTGCATGAGCAAAGACAAAGTACACAGCAGATTCTTCAAAGAAGGATACGGGAAGAGAAACACATACCTCGGTGAAATCGGAAGTTAGCATCAATAATGCGGCAGAAACAGCTGCTTTTAAATTGTAAGAGTTAAAGCCTTCCACATCAACTGTATCTACTAGAATGCAGACCTGTAAAGAAAGGTTGAAATGGATGAGTTTCAGATGAAGAAATAAATTAAACGGAAATGGACGTGTTTATGGATGCCAATGCACCACCATCATGAACAGAATAAGATGTATGCAGAAGAACATCAACAAATATAAATACAGAACTACAGGTTTGGCGATTGAATGACCGAATGTTGTTCAGACTTGAGATGAGTGACCATACAGGCTTTTGCAAACGACCACTCAAATAAAACCTCTCCCAGTGCAATATGTCCTGAATCAAATCATGCGTTCTCACAACTCCATACTTGACTGTCTGTCATGGAAACAAACAAGAGTGAGAGAAAAAACTTGAAACTGCGAAATTGCGTTAACAATAGCATAAAAGGAAAAAACAAAAAACAAAGTACATCAAAAGAGATGATAAGTGGTCGTACCTTGTCATTCCAAGGTACAAATGGGTTAAAGTGTACTCCAACACCAACTCCATCAGCAATTAGGGTAGTCTAACAAGAACATAGCGATAAAGTTTTCGGAATATGTTTGAGAACAACAAATTTAACAATTCAAGGCAACAGAAAGATCAAGACAGATGCAAAATGTCCTCACCAGCTTCCCTCCGCCAAGGTACCGTATCCAAGAGGCATAATGATCGCTGTTCAACTTCAGATTCTTGATCAATATGAAAAAGTTGAGAAAAGTTTTAACATATAGAATCATATGAGTACATAAGCTTCTCCTCGATGTACATCAATGAAGAATTTGAATGATCAACACACCTCTGAATGCCATTCCACTGGATCTCGAACACTGATAATGTAATCTATCATGCGTGCCTAAGCACACGACAATGACAGAACAGAACAACATGTGTGAGTAATCTAAATTCTAAACACTTACAGAAGCGCTAAGCCGAGAAAAAAAACATAGTTAGGATGAAGAACCTTATCATTGTTATTAGGATGAAGAGATGAACCATATGTACAACAAAATTCAACTGGGGGAAGACTGCTCAACAAGCCAGCAAGCTCTTCTTTGGCCATCCCTCGTCGAAGAGCTCTGCATCACTATTCAAAACATTAACCATACAATCAACTAAAGGAGGTAGGCTGATGAAAAGAATGGATAACTACAATCTGTATCAAACGAGGTTAAGCACCAATTCCCCCATATTTGTATCATTCAGTGTTTAAAAAAAGGTAACAGGCCGCCAGGGGCACTAGAATCACCTCCTAATGCTTAGGAAGCTACACACGGCATGGGCGCAAGCGGTGTGCAAAATCACAAAAATACAATCCAAACTAACTAATAAGATGAAAACAGATGGTTTAATGATAATGCTGGTATAGAGGCATTTTATCAAACAGGTTATGAGCAACCTCAACTTCCCAAAACCATTCATGCCAACAATCTCAACTTCACCTCTGCAGACAAAACCCAGTAATGGGTTCCACAAAACATAACTAAATTGGTTGTATAAGTCTCTGCAATGAGCCAATGATACTGTTATGGAGTTTGAAAATCGAAAATTGACAGAAGAGATGAGTGCCCAGGGAGGAAATTGCAAGAGAACAACAAAGTGGAGAACACAAGAATGAAGAGATTGTAAAAGTTGATTGAAAAGGTGAAGCAGACATACAATGCCGGAGTACGTTCAACTTGTCGCCGGAGTCGTCGCCGTCGCTGCCGGGTTCGTCGATCCCCTCCGGCTTCGAATGCAACTTGGACAAGAATATGAAGAAAACACAGTATGGTGATATCAGAGCCCATTTACTTATACCTGCCCTCCTATAAAAAAAACTGAAGCGATCTGAGTGTGTAATTATTTACGTAAAAGTTTAATTCGTCACGACATACTCCTTTCATAAAACGAGTGCATAATTGATGTAAATCTAACCCGTCACGGCATATTTTCGTTCATAAAATAATTATTCTATCCGTTTTATAATATAAAGAATAATACACAGTAATCACGTATTTTGATGTGTTATTTTTTATAAGTAAACGATATGATATGAATTTTATTCTGACGCAGGATTATAATTTATATTTTATATTATCTTTATAATTTCACGATAAATTTTTAAAAAAATCATTTAATCATTTCGTAAATCATTCGTAACGTCGTGATTCTTTTTGTTTGCGTGTTCCTCAATTATTTATATTATGAAACGAAAAAAATAATTATTTCCTTTGTTTCAACAAAATTATAATCGATTTAATGAACACAATAATTTATGGGATTGGTATTTTCAGGACAACAATACTATTGCCAAGATTTTTGTGAAGTAAAGATATTTTTGTTTTGAAATTTTTGTGAAGGAGTTGCCTTGATAATATAAAATTTTGTCTTTTGGAAATAACAATCTCCTAATTTATTTTTGTGGGGAGATTAATATGTTTTTTGTTGGGAGGTGTTAATGCGATGAAATAAAAAATAAAGATATTTTTGTATTTTTGTAGAATTTTTTTTTCAAATATGATAATATTATAATTTAATTAAAACATCTCAATTTAATAATAAGTGTTGTAATTATTATAGGATAAAAATAATATTTTTTAAATTTAAATGTCTTTTCAGATAAAATTATTAAAACATCTTTATTTTTTTAATACTCCATATTAATCCATCTCACTATTTTAACACTTTTTTTATCATTTATTTTTCTCACAAAATCAAAAACACAAATAAATCATTTAACACTTCAATACATACATACATTTTCGTGCTGATGGATAGGTTGCATGCTTTATTGTACAAAGGGGTATATAATTTAATTTACTTCTTTAGAAATTATACTTCACCATTTAAACTATTGAATTATTTTGAAAGAGTAAATTATTGAACTTTATCTGTTTGTTAAAAATTAAATATTACTTCTAACTATTTCCTTCGTCTCATAATTTTTTATAATATTTATCATTTTGATCGTCTCATAAATCTCATAAAAATAATTTTATATTAAAATAATCATGATATCTCATTATATTTTATTATTTTTTATGCTGTTTCATCCTTTCACATACAATCCAACATTATTATCAAAAAAAAACATAATATATTAATCAAAATAAAATGAATTCAATTTTTTCTTAAAAAATTATGTTGGATCTTCTTCTCATTTTTTTCAAAATTCTTTCACATAAAATCCAATATTATTTTCAAAAATCGTAATATATTCATCAAAATAAAATAAATTTAATTTTTTTTATAAAATTATGTTGGATCAATTGTTAGAAAAATAAACGGGTTTGAGGACTATTTCATTATGCTACTCGAATAACTAATCACAAAATCAAGGATCTAGTTGGAGCGTCGTTCTCCTGCTCTCCTCCACCGACAAGGCGACAAATCTGCTTTTCGATGTCACCAAACTTCACCACGACACTCAAATCACTTCCACAAAACGCAATCTCACACTTCTTTTCTGTTTCTAATCTCAGGGCAAATCTCAAAATCCACCAATACCTTCTCACATTCTCCCAATTCAATCAATTCTAATCAAATGCATCAATCATCGCGACCCGCAACACTGAAATCGCTTCCAAGAAACACAATTTCAAACACCATTTTGCTCCCTGTGATCCGGGCACCCTTCAAAATCCCCCCCAATTTAACATCCTGAATCCCTAATTTGATTGGTTTTAATCCCAATATGATGAAGGAAGTGGATAGATTGGGAACCCTAACTTCAGATATCGACGAAGACGAGGAAGAAGACGATAGGGAAACCCTAATTCCACAAAACAGCACAAAACCCATCTCGAATTCGAACCATTTTGATGCGCTCAATATTGGGGATGAGCTCGATTTTCGCCGGCATCGGCGATGTCTTGGTGGGTTGAAGGACAAGAAGAGGTATACATTGGCGATTTTGATTCCGCTTGTAGTTGTTATTGTTTACGTGACTGTGGATTTTGGGAGATTGTTTGGTGGTTCGGGCATTTGGGATGTGAAATTCGTTGGTGGGTCGTTGTCGATTGATCGAATGAGGGAATCGGAGTTGCGGGCTCTGTATCTATTGAGACAGCAGAGATTGGGGTTGTTTTCGTTGTTGAATCGTGGGTCGGGAAGCAATGAGACGATCACGGGGTCGAATTCGACTGAATCCGGTGTAGGAAGGGTTGATTTCGAGGGGGTGAAGTCAGAGATTTATATACAAATTGATATGAATAAGCAAATTCAGCAAGTTCTGCTGTCTGCTCATAAGGATGGGAATGTGTCCGAATCGGGTGTTGATGATGGAGATTCGGTGATTCCTGTGTGTAGGAAAGCGGATCAGAATTTATTTGGGAGGAAAGCAATAGAGTGGAAGCCAAGGTCTGATAAGTACTTGTTTGCGATATGTGTGTCGGGTCAAATGTCGAACCATTTGATTTGCTTGGAGAAACATATGTTTTTCGCAGCGATTCTCAATAGGGTTTTGGTGATTCCGAGCCCTAAGGTTGATTTTCAGTTTAATCGGGTGCTCGATGTCGACCACATTAACAAGTGCTTGGAGAGGAAGGTGGTTGTCACTTACGAGGAATTCTATGAACTGAAGAAAAAGAATCTGCGCATCAATAAGTTCATTTGCTATTTCTCATCCCCTGATCATTGTTATCTGGATGACGATCACGTGAAGAAACTGAAGGTTCTAGGGTTGTCAATGCCTAAGCTCGAGTCACCTTGGCAGGAGGATGTGAAGCAACCATGCAAGAGAACGGTCCAGGACATTGAGGCGAAGTTTAGTTCGGATGATGAGGTTATTGCGATAGGGGATGTCTTTT
The DNA here is from genome assembly GCA_001925005.1 of Drosera capensis. NCBI lineage: Eukaryota > Viridiplantae > Streptophyta > Magnoliopsida > Caryophyllales > Droseraceae > Drosera > Drosera capensis. The sequence goes on from LIEC01007414.1 coordinate 11,889, forward strand.
TTGCGGATGTGGAGAAAGACTGGGTGGTTCAGCCCAGGGGACCTATTGCCCATAAGTGCAAGACTTTGATCGAGCCAAGTCGTTTGATTATCCTCACTGCACAACGGTTCATTCAGACATTCCTGGGAAGGGACTTTGTGGCTCTCCATTTTCGACGGCATGGCTTCTTGAAGTTCTGGTATGCTGCTGCATGAACAACCTTTTTGTATTCACTTGTCTTCCTTTTCACAATGCTGAGCTGGGTATTTATTCTGTTTCTATTTTTCAGCAACAATAAGGAACCGAGCTGTTTTTTCCCTACTCCTCAAGCTGCAGACTGCATGAGACGGGTGGTCGAGAGGGCCAACTCCCCCGTCATATATCTTTCCACAGACGCAGCAGAAAGTGAAACTGGTTTGCTGCAGTCCCTGATTACCATTGATGGGAAGCCTGTACCGCTTGTGACAAGACCACCTCGCAATTTAGCTGAGAAATGGGATGCTTTGCTATACAGGCATGGCCTTGATGGGGACCCCCGGGTTAGCTTGTGTTCCTCCTCTCTTCTAGTTGATGAGCTTGAGTTCTGCATACTACATTCTTAGGATAGTGAATTTTCTCATTCTGAGAACATAAGCGCCAAGGGCTCGATTGGGCTGATAGAAGGGGCAACCGAGCAAATTAGGCCTCCGCGTTTCTCTGGAATAGAGGGCACTGGTAGTAGGCGTCAAGGCTTTATGTTTGATATTCATTTTTTAGGCTTGAAAGATCGTCTTTCTTCCTCCTCCATTGCTAATGCTCATGCTGTTTTTAATCCGGCACTTTTGTTTTCCATGATTGGGTTGTGAAGGTGGAAGCAATGCTAGACAAGACAATCTGCGCCATGTCCAGCGCATTCATTGGCTCATCCGGATCCACTTTCACGGAAGACATCCTGCGACTCAGGAAGGATTGGGGTTCGGCATCTTCATGTGATGAATACTTGTGCCAGGGCGAAGTCCCAAACTTTAAAGCAGATGCTGAGTGAAGAGGATTTCGATCACTGTCTATTCTTGCCAATCGGCCTCTCCATTGCTTCATACTTGAATGGATCCTAAGCGGTCTACTTCCTTTGTGTGTACTTTGTAAATGGTATTATGTGATTATATTCATTCCATTTGTTCCACTTTCTTTTTCATAATGAGGAGGTTTCTTCCGATTCAGAATGGTTGGATTGTAACTGCCATCGACGTTCATCTAAGCTGTTCAAAAGTGCGGATGTAGGACATTCTTTTCATATTGAATTGGTATGTGAATTTTGTTACACTCGACCATTCTGTCCGTGGAGTCTGTTTATCGTGTCATTTGTATGTATTTGTTATGTATTTTTCCGGCCTATAATTTTTGTAAGGGCACTAAGCGTTTTATTTATTTATTTTTAACAATGTTAGGAAAATATTAAATTGATTCATGATTAAAATTCATAAACTTAATATCATTAATATTTTATAATAGCTTTGTAAAAAAAAGATATGTGATGATACTGAATTAAACTTTAAATAACTGTATCCTTAAAAATTTAGGACAGAATGAGTATCAAATTGATCACCAGTGTTAAAGATATATCACCCGGGTCAATGGCTGTTTCTGAGGGCATCAATCTAGGTACATAGTTAAAAAAAACCAAACTGACAGCTTTTAGACCAGTTCGATATTGCATGACTCCACTTACCAAAATACTCCCATAATGTATGATTATATGATCTTATCTGCAGTTAGAATTATTTTTTCTATCTTAATTTAATTATAATTTTTAGATTCGGTATATATCTTTATGTATATATTCATTCGATATATAGGATATAAGTGAGATTTATGAGAGAGAATAAAAAGAAGTAAGGAGACAATGATAAGATAATTTATTATATTAATATAAATCTATTATAAAATAATAAAATAATAAAATTTAATATTTATATTAGAAATATAAAAATTAATTTTTATTAAATCAAGATGGAGAGAGTAGAATCTATAATTTTTTTAAGATGAATTAAAATCTATGACCTTATATGTGTCTAATCACATATATTTTTATTCTAACATGACGTATTGGAAGAGAAATATCAATGTATAACGATATTATATTTTTATCTTTATTTTTTGGGTTTACTATTGTTATTTGTTTGACTTAGTATAGGGTAGCAAATAACCTCAAATATAAAACCCTTTTTATCTATTTTCCATTTTTCCCCTTGTCCAATTCATGATTCACTTTTTCAAAATCTCAACTCTCACATCTCAGTCGCAATCTCATCGCCGCATCACTCCTCTTATACTGTTTCTAGGGTTCTTCCTCGTCTTCGTCTTCTCCGATCGATTCATCTCAACACAACACTCGATTCAATTCTGAGTTGGCGAGATTAATAATTATCGAGGATGAATCGAGCGAGAGTGGTGGTGTTTCCGATCAAGGGTAGGACATGGTGCTTCGCTCTATCCATTGACGCCTGTGTTTCGAACTCGTCTTCGTCTTCGTCGCCTTCGTTGAGGGATCTGTGGAAGAAGTTGTCGTCGAATGATAAGCCTGTCGCCGCCAATGCCGAGCTCGTCGTCGATTTTGTCTCCGATAAGGTCTTCTTTGTCTTCTCCTGTTCTCTCTGTCGATTTCGTGTTTGTGTATAGATTGTGATATTGTTCTGTGAGGTTCGAGTAATTTGATGCTGGAACGTGAGATGGAAAGGGATGTGCGTGGGAGAGTGGGTTTGATTTGATTGTTGATGTTTTCTTTGTAAAACACAGCACGGTTGAGCAATGACGATTATGGGAAGCACATATTGTGTAATCGTTTCAGGGTATGACTTATGGGGAATGTGGGGAAATGACGGGGAACGGAGTTTGAGAATGTTGCGGAGTCATTGATTTATAGCTGGTGCATTTTATTGGAATCTTTCTTTTAGTTTTAGAGAAATCATGAAGTTTGGAAAGGTGTTAGGATTGGAGTGTACTAAGATTTGAGTTAGTGCTTGACATCTTCCTGGACGTTTAGGGTCGGGATTGTGGTGGAATGCTTAAATGTATCTGCTTTTAATTGGGAATGTCTACTGTTTCTGTCATTTGAAGTTCTTTCATCTATGAAGGATGAAGTAATCGTAATGTTCTGTTTAGGCTTGTCTAAATTTTGGGTTTGTCCGTTTGATGCGTAGAGAAATGATAATTTGAAAACTAGCTTGAATGGGAATGGAAAAATAATATGAGAAGAGAGGATGATCCTTGTTACGAGACGAGAATAAAGGAAGAAAGCAATTATCCTTTCTTCTTCTTGCATACTCAAATGCATTATGGGTGCAAAGCGCACCTCGTTGCTCCTGTAGTTTGGCGTACTTTTAATTCAATGTATTCCAGGTTGTACTTTACATCTTGTACTTGGCATATTAGGATACAATTTGTATGAAATTGCATATATTAATCTTGTTCATGAGTAAAAAGTATGATCATTGCTCTTTCTGAATTTATGTCTTTGTTTGTGTAACACCGCAAATTAGTCAAATATGCACTAGCTTGATTGTTGTCAGTCTGTGTTAACTTGTTATTCCACTGTGCATTTGTAGATGAACAAGGCTTGGACTGGTTTTGAGAAAGCTCCAGAAGGATCTTTCAAGAACAAGATTCATGGGTATGGTCAGATAGAATCTCATTTGTCCTTCTAGACTCAAACTGTTCGTACTCAAACTGTTCGTACTCAAACTGAAGTAATTTCTCATGTTTAAAGCTACTTTCTCGGGTCAAGCCCTCTGAAATTTTCCTAAAATCTATTTCAAAGGACGTGACAAGGATGGAGATTACATATCCCGCAAGGTTCCTTCTCTTCCCTAGATATATGTGTAATCTCAGATATATGCAAGACTTTCGGCTTGAACACACACGATGTTCTCAAGTACAAGAAGTCTGCTTAGACGGGAACCAAATCTTGCTGAATTTTGAGCTTATGGGATTTACTTCAAAGCCCTCTGAAATTTTCCTAAAATCTATTTCAAAGGACGTGACAAGGATGGAGATTACATATCCCGCAAGGTTCCTTCTCTTCCCTAGATATATGTGTAATCTCAGATATATGCAAGACTTTCGGCTTGAACACGCCCGATGTTCTCAAGTACAAGAAGTCTGCTTAGACGGGAACCAAATCTTGCTGAATTTTGAGCTTATGGGATTTACTTTTCTAATAACAGGATGGTACAGTTGCCCACGAGTAGCTTTGCTTGAATCCGGTCCATGCCCTTGGCTCCCTTGGGAAAACCACGACTTTCCACGCCGCAAGAAGTTAGGCTTCAGGAGGTTGCTGGAGTATGTAGACGTGGCTAGATCGGGCTTCCTTTCAGATAAACTTGACCATCCATCGATAGGAGCATGTAACTTTTACTAGTTCTTTGTTGAAGGGAATGATTTGTTCTGATGATTTGGTCCTGTTGGATAATGATTAGGGAGACAACCTTGTCTAGCATGGTGTTCGATCTCTTTGAGACAATCGGATAAGTTGTCTTCAGATTTTTAGTGTAAATGTTGTTTGAATTCATGAAATGCATTACATATTGCATGCAAATTATCAGAGTTCGGTTTGATGATCGAGAATTGGTTGTGATCTGTTATTTCTGATGCACTAGTGGCCACGGAGCACTAGTCACTTGTGCTTGTGAATCAGGTTCTTGTAATTGCAGTCTTCAGTCCCACTGCATCGATAGGATTGGGTCGGATCGTAACATGAGTATTGTTGACGTGAACCCAAGACAAGCATCAATCATCTGATTGTTTGATAATCCGAATCCGAAGATTGCGTCAACTTACAACATTCACGTCAATGTGTACAATTTTTGGGCAAAATAAATCTTGTTATTATTAAGTACCATAGAATTTTGTTTTTCTTTTTTCTTTCTAACAATTTTCTTTGTGTGGATTTTTTTTTCTCGACAATGACATGATGAGTTATAAAATCAGAAAAATTAAATCACCCATAATAACAGAAAAAAAAAATCCATTAAAAATTTAAAAAGTTACCTCGTATCTTATATTTAAATTCATCTATCGAACAATAACCAAACACTATAAAAATCTCAATACCATCATCTATGATTCTCACCAATATTCTCATAAATTTCCTCTTTTCTTTCCTTTTATAAACCCTTGGTTTTGCTTTATTCAAGTTCCTAGGCATGCTCAAATCCATCAAACTTGTCTCAGCTTCTTCAGCGGCTTCTCCGAACTCAATCGATTCCTCGAACAAAAGCATCCAAATCGCGCCATGGGAGCAGATGCAGAGGACGGTTTCAAGGAGGAGAACAACACTCGACCCCTCGACGATGACGACATCATCATCTTGAAAACATATGTGAGCAATTCCCCAATTCAATTCTGCCCTCTTTTTGGAATCTTGAATTCCCTTTTTCTAGGGTTGGATCTGGATTTGGTTGAATTGTTGGTCAAGGTTGGATCTTTAGGGGTTTTTGTGATATGGGTTTCTTCTAATTGGGTTTGGATTTGGTTGTGTTTTTGTGTATGGGATCAAAGGGCGGTGATTTTGAGGGGTGATTGTAATGTGGTTGGTTTAGGGTTTTGGAGAGGATGGTTGAATTGTTGGTTGTTGACTGTTGATTGAGGTGTTATGTTTAGTGTTTATGTGATTAGTTACTGGGTTTTTGATTGGTCCAGTGTAGGCTTCAAATGTTTTGTATGAAGTTATTATTTGCAACGATGATAATGTCGATTATCGATTATATCTGTTTGTTTGAGTTGGTGAAGAGTGTCAAGGTTTAGCTGTTTGGCTTTTTGTGGGTGCTGAGTGTTAGTGTGTAAACTTTGCTACTTGTGTGGTTATCTGGAGATTTGCGTGTGTTCTGACATTTTGTTGGCTTGAAAGTGCCTAGCTTTAGTGATTATGGAATCGTAAAATAAGCTACTTCTCTTTGGATTCTGATGTGAGAGTTAATTGTGTGGAGAGTTGAAGCCATCTATTTATTTAGACTCTTTGTGATCGTTGCAGGGATTGGGACCTTACTCAGTTCAGAGCAAGAAAGTTGAAAAAGAAATCAAGGACTTGTCGAAGAAGATCAATGAATTGACTGGTATGGTCTCTTGTCTCTTGTACCCATCAGATGCTTCTTCCGTAATTTGGTGAATCTCACAAATATTGCTTCAGTGTTTTTTGTACAGTCCCCTCTTCCTAATGCCTTCAACGCATTTTGACTTTGCGACAGGGTACAACCGGCCTTTTTGTCGTGTTTGTTTCTCTGTGGGTTACTGCCTGGTCCGAATCTCTAGCCTACATACGAACCCCTAGCGCCGCCCCTCCTTTTTATGCTTATTTCCGTGCTTTTAAGTTCTAGGTCGTTTTGGGAGAATGCTTTCAAGCAAGTTCCTATCACAATTTCAATCCATATGGGAAACCATTCTAGCAGCAGATTATCCGGTGGAAAAGCTTTCATGCTATGTTTCTGATGATGGAGGTGCACTTCTAACATTTGAAGCAATGGCAGAAGCCGCAAGCTTTGAAGTAGGTGCCATCAGAAAGTCCTATCATGCTTAAATATGCTTAACACATGCAAGTAGAACTAAGATTGTTAAGTAATCTAGTCATCTCTCCTTATCAGTCGAGCACTTCATACCTTGTTCTCAGTTCTTTCAGAACCTTTTGCTGCTTGAGATGGAAGTCCGCTAGTAAGAGGATTAGCTTCTACAGTTATGATCGCGCTTGCTTTCCCCCCCGGGGAATTTGGGGTATTCAGTCGGAAATCCATAAAAATTAAAAAGAAAGTTGTTCTATTCTATTCTATGCGGCGCCTTCGGCCGCCTATCCAGGAGAAGTCCTCACTCTCCGAAATCACGAAGCTCCTGGGAACGGACTCACTCTCCGAAATCACGAAGCTCCTGGGAACGGACTTTCAAAGTTAGAAGGAAGAGTCCGTTCCTTTAGAGAAATCAAACATGCCATTGGCATTGATATGTTGATGCCACTCTGTTCACTGTTTATCAAGGGGAACTGCCAATGTTTGAAACCAGCGACTGTTGCTACCTTATAGTTTAAATCTCATGCCAAGAAGCATCACACAAGAAGCATTTTACCTCCGCTTTGGACTTCCTCGCGTCCTTGGAGTTGCTCTTGTTCCATCCTCCTTTGCTTGAACTTCCCTTGCTTGGAAAGTTCGGTGTGGTCGCCTTGCTTTTTTCTCCCTTCTCTCCTCCATCTTTCTCAAAGTGCCCCTTTGATTCTTTGGGTTTGGAAAGATCGTTCTTCTTGAACTCGATGAATGACTCCACCGCCGCTATGGCCGCGGAAAGAGTTTGCACACGCCTTTGCAACTCTTGTTGTGCCCACGACTGAAGTCCATCCATGAAGTAGATGAGCTTGTCTTCTTCCAACATTTCCGGGATTTGAAAGAGCAACTCCGTGAAACTCTTTACATAGTCCCGAATGGTACCCACTTGCCTCAACTGTTGTGTCTTGGCTTTATATTGGGCATTCTCCGGGTAGAAGTGATACTTGAGATCCTTCTTGAAGTCCTCCCAAGTGTCAATAGAGAAGACACCCGTTTGGATGTCATTGTAACGACGACGCCACCACATGGATGCCGTGTCGGAGAGAAAGAGCGCCCCCGTCTTGACCTTTGCCTCTTCGTTCTCTATGCCCATGTGATCAAAGTATTGATCCATGTTGAAGAGAAAAGTGTCGAGCTCCTTGGCGTCAATACGCGGTCCCTTACCAACATTACTAGCGTCTCCATTCGCTATAGCCGTCTTGCACAACGACACATCCTCCTTCATGACTTTCAACTCCTCTTGAAGAGAAGTTACCACCGTGCGGACACCATCAACTTGCAATTGGAATTCATTACGAAGTTTATCCATGAATGAGCTGAGAACACCTTGCAACTCACCTTTGAATGCATCCTCCCGAGCATCAATGGTCTCATTGCTTGGCACGT
>LIEC01007415.1:0-21447 GCA_001925005.1 Drosera capensis
GTGAGGCTAGGTGGTTGGATCGTGGCAGTGCTCTGATACCAAATATAAGTTTGAGACAAGGAGATTGGTGGGTAAAACCCTTTTCTGATTTCGTTTTATTGCTTGATTGAGGTACATTTCTAAGCATACAAATCTATGCTATATATAGGAAAACAAATTCTATGCGTTGCCTAACAAACACGTTGTTTTCCTTGGCCGGTGGAGATGAACAGTGGCCGGCGTTACTGTACAAACGTTTTCCTTACTTTCCTTTGTCAAGATTATTAGCTAACAAGGCTCATGCCAAAGTATACAATATTTACCAAGTTAAAGGACTTTATCAAAACTTTATTGCTAATCTAACATATTGCAAATTTATGTAGCCTACATCCCCTAGTCCTTTCAGAAATTGTCTTCCACTTTCACTGGTTTTTGTTAGAAGAAATTGGATGATAATCCAATGTTGGCTTCGGATCAATAACACGATATTACTATTATACATGGTTCTAAACTCATTTTCAACTTGCAGGGATACGATGCCACGACGACAACAAAAAGGCTTGGGCTCGCAGAATGGGCCCTTAGCACCCACTAATAGTTGAGTACTCTATCTCTATGTACCATATTGGTTCAATCAGGTGGATCTGATTGAGCTTGTTAGGGTTTCATTGAGCGAGGATGGAGACGTGGGATGGGAAATCGAGACCTGAAGATTTGTATCATTTGGGCCCTTAGCTTCCACATAGTTGGGCCTACAAAAAGGTTTTATTTAATGGGCCGTCCAGACAATGAGTGATGGATGACCCATTCCTTATTTAATATCGATGATCCATTGGGCCGACGTGATGGGCCGTCCTTTTTTTTTTCTTTCGCGAACTGTTTGACTGACAATTTTGTAGAGGGGCCTGCAAAGGATATGCTACATGCATACATGTGGCATTAATTTGGCTGGAAGAAAACAAGAAATGAGATGAGGTTCTCATGGTTCTTGTTTGTTACCAGTACTCGATATCACAGTGATCTGTGATGCTTACTCTGTTTATCCTTGAGATATTTATCCTCAAATTAATATACTCACAAGTGTAGTGGAAATAAATCTAGGAATAAACTCGTGATGGCTATACAATCATCATGGAACAAAGAAAGTATGCCGATCGTAACATGTAGGTTAAGAATTGAAGTACAATTTACCCGATAATAAAGACAGTATAATTACTGTAAAAGTTGAAAATTTTATTAATTAGTAGTATTTCGATATCTATCATTGGATCTACATAACAGTATCAAACCATAGTTAGGAACATGATTTCCACGCACGCCTTAATTACCATCATAACTCACAATTAATATGGTCGTTGTCGTGTCCAAGAGGCCCAAAACCATTTTGCAGTTGATATATTTCACGAGAGATGCAAATAAGCCCCAATTTGACCTTGACTTCTAACGAGTCTATCTTTTCTAGTGTGGACCTCAAACCAGATAAACGGTCCCTTTTTGTTACTACCTGTATAGACGGTATCAACCAAACCGAACCATGCATCTTTTTCAGGTTTTTTATTAAGAGTCCTGGAGTGTATATTAAATAAGTTGGTTTCATTCAAACTTCAAATAAACAAATCATCATCATATTCATATCAAAATTTTGATTCTAAATTACGTGATTAACGAGTCGACATAACGAAATATACATCAGTTCACTTGGATGTGTGGTAGCTAACCAGATCAACATTGGTAACGACACAAATCACAACAATATGCAACACATATTCGATCGAACATAATAGTCATGTGACATGGTCAATGTATTCAACTGGAACTGAAATCAATCCCCAGTATGTATTATTGTTTTGAAAACAATACATATTTCCATCGCATCATGGATTTGATCCTCGGACGATTATCTAATTATTCCGATCTCACACACTTTCCAAAAACAACAATATCATCGTATCGATCCATCCTATATCAAACTAAAAAACACAACAACAATGGATCATCGCAAACGCATTAATCAACAATTCATCGGAGGAAGATCCGTGGTTTTCTTGACATAATAATTCCTCTCCTCGATCTCATCTCCTTTCCAAAAAATCCTCGTCCCGAACACCAAAAACCCGATCCCATGTCCGATGATAGCCGCCAGAAACACGCCGCCGTTAAACGACATAACAGCAAGCATGAGAAGATAAGCAAGACCCATCCTGAGCATGTGCAGCCCCGACAGCACAATCCCTCGAACGCAGTCCCCGGCGTCGGGGCTGACGAGTCGTGATCGCGACACGAGCTCGACGAAGAATGCGACGAGGAAGACGAGGAAGAGGGCGAGGTAGTAGTGGCCGGTGCTGGACCCTGGAAAGTTCGTGAAGAGGACTTGTGTGTTTTTGGAACCCCAGAAGAACGTCATGTGCATCATTGTACTCATCATTGATTGGTTGTTGTTGTCCGGCATCGGCATGGATGACGTGTTCGTTGTGGTCATGGTTGAGGGTGGTGGTGACATGGTCATGCCCGGCATCGAATCCATTGTTGAGATATTGAGATGTGTTTGTTTTTTTTGTTTTTTCGTTTTTTGGTGGTTTGAGATGTTTAAAGAGAGGAATGTGAGATGAGGTTAGGATACTGGGGATGTGGAGATGTCTTGTGTAGTACAGGTTTTTCATAAAAGGGATTTTGGTTAGGTAGTAATGAGATTGTTACTGTGGTTGTGAGAGTTTGTACTGTACAATGATGATCGAGTGGGCCAATTTTAGGAGGGGAGGGATGCGTGACTAATTTGATCTAGGGCGAGGTTTTTGTTACAATGATTCTTTTATCATTATTTTTATTTTTATTTTGATTTGGAGCTGTGTGGTTGACTTCAGGATAACCATCCGTATTAATCACATTAGTTTGATGATCTTTTTAAGAGATTTAAGAATTTGTGTATTCACTTATTTCTATCAATGCAATAAACCACATGGAAACATCCCACCTTCTTTTTTTTTTTTTTTTTTAAATTGGTCTCCCAAATTAATTCTAATCTATCCTAATTATAATAAATTTATCAACACCCAGATCAAATTTCTCATAGATATCTATAAATGATTCGATTTGCATCTATATATTTTTTTAATAAATGGATCTATATATTTTGATTTGATTTTAATTATCCAGATCAATTCAATCGAATGAATGAGACGATCTTTTGAAGGGATTATGCACTCAAATACTCAAAGTATTCGTTTCCTTTTATCATTAAATCACTTAAAACACATGGAATTCATAATACCTTCGATGTATCCATATTCACCTTGTTGTAGTTTTTTCAATTGGTATCTTCAATTAATTCTAATCTATCTTAATCACAATTAATTTATCTCTATCCATCGAACTTCACACAGGTACGTAATCATTCAATATTGTGATTAGCATTTTAGGATCGACAATCTTGTATTGATGAAGCGACACATTGTCAACCAGCCAAAATCATATGATATTATTTGACTGATCTTCCTGCTATTGGTATAGTTGCAACTCTACATTATAGGCTCCCTCGAAAGAAAAAGAAGAATCTTTCATGGACCGCGCTTCAACTTGGGACTTTGGAGTCATCGACATAGAAAGATTAATTCTACACTCAAGGGATTTGCTGCTAGGGTGGGCCACAGCCACACCATGGAAACAGCAGCTGCTATGTCACATGAAAATGGTATGGGTTTCGTTTCTTTTCTACTTTCTGGATTTATAAATATCATCCATGGTGTTATTTTATGTTTTATAAGATGGAGTAAAAGAGAGTACCAATGATTATCAGGTTTTGTTTTCCAGATTATGATGGATGAGATTCCGTCTTCAAATAATTGTTATTTTTTTTATGTTAACTTCTGTTTTGGGGGTTATGTTATGTTCATTACAAAACATTCAAACAAATCAATATTTTGAACATCATAATCGGATGGAAAAAGAGACCAAAAGTGAACAATAATTCTATTGTTGGGCCTAAGGCCGGCCCGTTGGGTATTTTGAAATTAAAACAAAAGGCCCAATTTATTCTAAAGCCCAATATCATTTTTTTGGGCCTGATTGCCCAATCTGACCTCAAAATCTGACGTGACATAACCGCTTCCGTCACAACGCGACAGCCATAAGTTCAAAGTCTGGAGTCGGCACTCGAGTGCGATGTCAAGTTCAAATTTGATTCATTATCGCAACAAATGACACAATACTGTCAAACTCAGCAAGTGCTTCTTTGACCCGTCATGTAAATTTGTCGAAGCAAACATCATACCGACTATCGGAATAATGCTACTTCTATAACAATTTATACCGAGTGCGAAAATATATGATACATATAGCAGTTTCATCGCATCGACCATATCCTTATCTCCAGACATTTAACAACGATCATGACACAAAGTAACCATAGTTGAAAATGTAGTGTAAATCATGTGTAAATCATTTTTGTTGCGTAATCAAATCAAACCAACCACTCTTGCCATTTTCCCCACCTATATATACTTAGCCTGCGGCATCACTAATCTAACAATAATCTTCAGAAAAATTCCTACAATCTAGTTTCCCCCTTCACTTTCTTGAACCATGACAAACAAAGTGCATCTGATCAACGGGAATCGTGTCGTTATGGTGGTGTTCCCGTTACAAGGCCACATAAACCCAATGCTAGAATTAGCCTCACTTCTCCACTCCAAAGGCTTATCCATCACGATCGCTCATCCTACGATCAATGCTCCGAACCCATCAAACCACCCTGAATTCGACTACCTTCCCTTCGCTGCAGGAGACTTATTTAGCTGTGGTTTCGAGCTAACAAATTCCGATGGCCAGGTAGATATGAAGACTTTCGCGGCTTCTCTCTTGAGCTTCAATGATGGATCAAGAGAAGTGCTTAGGAAGGAAGTGGAGCGGCTGATGAAGGACGAGGAGGAGAAAGGGGAGGGACGAGTCGGGGGCATAGTGTATGATCAGTTTGTGTATTGCGCACAGGATGTCGCGAAGGACTTGAACTTGCCTGGGATCAGTTTAAGGACCAGCGCGGGAGTCACGTTGCTTGCTTTCTCTGGGTGGACTGGTGATCAGAAAGGTTATTTAGATTGTGTCAAACATTTATCATTTCTGATTCTGTTTTTCACTATTTTCAACAACGATACCTACCAACAGTAAATATAATCAACCAAAAAAACTTTAGTAATAATTGTGCGAACTGTGAAGTTTCTTTCAATATCAACCTCTGACCCCTAGAATCTATAGCAGATTCCCCGGAAGATTTGGAAGAGATTTTCAAAGAGCTTACCAGGATTAAGACACACGCAATGTTGGACGTCAGAGCAGCAATAACCAAAGCATACAAAAGTTCGACAGCAATTCTCGTCAACACAATGGAGTTTCTGGAGCACCAGGGTCTGAACAAGGCTCGGGCATACTTCTCATCGCAAATCCTCCCAATAGGTCCATTCCACAAACTCGCACCTAAATCGTCATCATCCAACTCGCTATTAAAAGAAGACACGAGTTGCATCTCTTGGTTAGATAAACAAAAACCGAAGTCAGTCCTCTACGTCAGCTTCGGCAGCTTGGCCAAGATTACCGCGCCCGAGTTCATGGAGGTAGTATGGGGTTTAGAAGCATCCGAGCAGCCATTTTTATGGGTCATTCGTCCTGGACTTGTGATCGGCGGATGGGATCAGCTGTTGCCCGAGAGTTTCCAAGAGACTGTACAAAAGAGAGGTTGTATCGTGAGCTGGGCGCCACAAACGCAAGTCTTAGCTCATCAAGCGATAGGAGGGTTTTGGACACATTGTGGATGGAACTCGACGTTGGAGAGTATCTGTGAGGGTGTTCCTATGCTTTGTAAGCCGTCGTTTGGCGATCAGTTTGTTAACACTAAGTACATTACAAGCGTGTGGAAGGTCGGATTGGAGTTGAAGGATAACAAGATCGAGAGAGGTGAGATTGAACGGTGTGTGAGGAGATTGATAGGGGAGAATGAGGACGACGAGATGCGACAGAGGGCCATGATCTTGAAGGAGAAGGCTGAGTTATGCTTGAAAGAGGAAGGGTCATCTCAGAAGTATTTGAACAAGCTGGTAGATATCATTTCTTCAATCTGATGCCTCGGGATATTTGCACCACAACAACAACAAAAAGAAATATAAATCACAGCAGTGCACTTGTAAATCAAGGTTTTGCTTCTATAGCTAGTTACGGGATCTTGCTGAAGTCGGTTCATTTTGTATAGTAATCATGTACAATATATTATTAATGAACTTTACTCTATTTGCTTCTTTAACTTGATTCATCATTGTTAACCGTGGATACAGATCACGATTTTTTCTTAAAATTAGAAGGACAAATAAATTATCTCTTATCAACTCATACTGCATCAGAAACCCAAAATCCAACTCCCCCACCAAACATCTGAACCTTCCTTATCGTTTTTCTCATTGTAATATTGATTTTTATGTCATTTGATCATCTTGGCCTGGCAGTCCAAATTGGACAACTCAATTTCTAGAGTTCTTGTTTGAAATTTCTTTGAATAGTAGCTCTAATCTCTTTCGCCTTTACTAATAATATACACGAGCGTAAATCAATAGCAGAACAAACCATCAAAGCCACCTATCAGATGCGACCTCCTCTATGATGAATATAAATATGTGAATTCACCCTCGTATCACATGCCATCACTCACACCTCTTAAGTGGATAGCAAAACAACCGGTTACTTCGTTTCATAAAGAATATAATCATATAGTTTTTTTTGTAAATTAGTTATGAAACATGAAATATTAATAATTATATAACTGACGTATTTCAATATAATATATGTTACGTGACGATCAATATTTATAAGTATAAAATAAAATAAAATATATATATTTTGCATGAGACATTTGGGAATACAAATTACTCGCTTATTGTACCAAAATGATTGTCGCTGGTCAAGCATCAGAAGTCATAACCAACTTGGCACCCAAGTTCAACAATCCTGTATAAATATCCTTCCCATCACCTCCAAACTCTCATCACCAATAACATTAACCCGACCTCCAACATTCTCCTACTGCACGAGAAATTTTAGGATATATGACATCCGAGATCTTCAGCTGTTGGGAGCAGGTTTTTTTGTAAATGATAAAAGAATATTCATGAATTATTATTTAAAAGATTTTTCACCTTGAGAAAATAAATATGATTATGATTTGATTATATAAATAATTAAATTTTTTTAATATTATAAAAATATTCTCTCAATGTATATATAAAAAGAGTGTGATTCAATAGTTTTTTATAAAAAGAAAATTAAAAAAATATAGTTTAGAAAAATTTGAACGATTTGAGATTGACGAATTTATTTTTTGATCTTCTATTTTTACATAAGATTAGATAAATGAAAAAGATACTCTATCTAATTTTTCTTAATAAAATCTTCTGGGTTAGACATCGAACATCACGCTGAATTTTTCTTTCGGATTTTTCATCTAAAAATCATTACATTATCTTAATTTTATTCTCACCAATCCCAACACCAGCATCCGCCATCAATGCCCACCCGTAGTGCCGGTGGAGATGTCGTTCCAAGGGCACCTGACCCCTCTCCTCGACCTGGCCTACCTTCTCCACTCCCTCAACTTCCCCATCGCAATCTCCACCCAAAACCTACCATCCCTCCACCCACATTTCCACTTCCTGCCCTTCTCAGGCTTCACGGACTCCTCCTCCTTCGCGGGCCCCACAGGGTGCGTCGAGCTCTCCCGTGTCGCGGACCTCATAGTGCACGTGAATGTCACGTGCAAGGGGCCGTTCAGGGAGGTGATGGAGGGTTTGAGGGTGGAGGAGGAGAGGAAGGGAGGGAGAGTTGGGTGTGCGGTGTATGATTTGTATATGTTTATGGGTAAGGGAGAGAGCGATGCTTTGGGGTTGATGAGTGTTGGGTTTAGGACTGGTGGTGGGATCACTTTACTTGCTTTTGTTGATCATCGAAGGGATCAGGGGAGGCGCTGCGGTGGCGGAGAGGTTTCTGGTAAGGGATCATTCTCCAATCATGTGATTAGGGCTTGACACAAGATAAAACAATCTTAAAAGTATATATTAAAAAAAAGCAACAAAAATTTATTGAGTTGATAGCAGTCAATCGGGGGATGATCATCTCTTTTTTTACTGCAATCCAGATTGTGTCGTGTTCAATCTAATTGGGATTTGTGGATCAGGAGCTCGAGTTTAGATTAAAGTTTCAAAGATTCTTTTATTTTGTGTGTGTGTGACTGCAAAGGGTCTGTGATTATAGCTTGGACGATATATTGGCTATAGTGTGACTCTTTTATTTTACATATAGAATGGTATCGTGAGTTATCACTTCTGGTCATGTTTGTCCAAAAAATTCTTCCCTGAAAGCGATATTTTGAATCGTTTTTCGAAGTTGGAAAGGACAGTGATCCATAGCGATCGATTAGTCCACAGAATTGGATGGTTGCTCGGGCCTTGAATAAGCGCATCGGCCGTTGAAATGCCTTATGAACGAGGATAATGGATCAACTATGCAAACTGCGATCAAATGCACAAACTTAGGACAAAGGATTGTGTGTCATACAAATAGAGTTTTCATTCATTTAGAATTATGGTCAGGTTGCAGATGTGGGTGATTATACAGTTTACTCAGTCCTCTGTGTTTATCCTCGTCGTGATTTTCCAGCTTGACACTTAATTTGCAGCGTTTGAATGACCTGAAGAACTCAAATGAATTGGACATGGAGGACGTCTATGAAGCCATAGAAGCAATGAAGGCGCCATCCTTCACTGGAGTAATACTCAACACCATGGAGTTTCTTGAATATCAAGCGCTCAAAGTCGCCCAAGAAGCCTTACGAGCCCTGATCCTCCCCATCGGTCCATTTCACAAGATCACGGGAAAAACATTGCCCAACTCGCTGATCAAGGAAGATTCCAGCTGCATATCTTGGCTGGACGAACAACAACCACTATCAGTTCTTTACGTGAGTTTTGGCAGCATTGCAGCCATCTCCGAGGCAGATATCATAGAGATAGCTTGGGGTTTGGAGGCGTCCAAGGTGCCGTTCCTGTGGGTGATTCGATCAGGACTAATTCACGGAGGGCGTTCCTGGAAAGACTTGTTGCCAACTAACATGGACATGATCGTGGAGAATAGAGGCTGCATTGTAAGCTGGGCGTCTCAGAAGCGTGTTTTGGCTCATCCAGCGGTTGGAGGATTCTGGAGTCATTGTGGTTGGAACTCGACCCTCGAAGGCGTTTGTGAAGGAGTGCCGATGATCTGCACTCCTTTCTTCGGTGATCAGTTCGCTGACGCCAGTATGTTACCAGTGTGTGGAAGATGGGATTGGAGTTGAAGAACGACATGTTCTTCAGATCAAAGATAGAGCGATGTGTAAGAAAGTTGATGACCGAGAAGGAAGGAGTTGAGACACAAGCACGAGCTGCGATTCTGAAGGAGAAGGCTGAGTCCATGTTGAACGGAGGAGCTTCCGAAAAGCATCTGCAGCGGTTGGAAGAACTGATTATGTCGGATTGACAAGAAGAATATCAGAACCACAAAGTTCTTGTTTCGCTTCTTCTTGGTTTGATTTGTACTAGTAAGATTTGAACTCAATAAAATTAAGCCAGATCCAAAAGGGGATGTAATTGTATACGCAGTTGTGACGCTGATATGCAAGCGAAAACCATGCCCATAAAGGATTTCGGCTTGAAAGGAACACGATTCAATCCATAGAAGCATGCGAAGTCGACGTAGACTACACTATACTATGAATCTCAAACACGAGCGTTGCATACTATCCTGTGCCAAAGGATTATCACACTATAGTTCATGTGTTATAGAGGTAAACTCGATGGCACGACAGTGGCCACACTTGGACACTTAGCTAAAGAACTCTACAGGAATCGTAAAAATCCTTAAAAGCATGGAATGGTCAGGACAGGTAGATGCAAAAATGGATCACCAACATGGACAGATCAGGTCTAAGGATGATAACTCTAAACCGATTAAAACGTTCAAGTTCCCAATGCTTTCATGGACAGTCCATGATAAATGATTATAGCTCTAATGGATAAGGTGAGTGGTCAAAGAGTACAACCATCCATATTCGCTATCAAAGAAACGAGAGGATCCAAGATCACTTCATCAATATACACATATATTCTAAAATCTTATTAAGAAATCAAATGTAACGAAAATCCAAAATCATCTAAAAACCCGCAAAAATATCTTACCAACTGCTCCATAGATCTTTAGGCACCAAAGTGGGGTAAATTTTATAGATCATCACAGGTTTGAGGTACAAAAGGAAAGATTGGAGTGGTCGTCGTGAATTGTTGACCGCATCGGATCCCTTTTACTCTTTTCCCCCTTTTTACACGACTTTTCTCATCTTTTTCTGTTCATGCTTTATCCTCTCCTTTTTGTTTCATCTAGAACTCAATTCTAACCATTCCTGTTAGACCACATCTGCACGAAATATCCTAGTTGCAAATAGCAATTCGGTTCATCAATGGTTGGTGGAGTTTTCGTGTAGTCCCAACACAATTATAATTAATTGATTTAATATAATAATTTATGAGTATATTATTTTTTATTTTGAAAACGAGTCTGTGAAAAAAAAATAATGATACGAATTGATATAATATAAAATAAATAATAAAGATATCTTGATTTTTTTATTAAAAAAAATATAAATAAAAATAATATTAAAATAAATTAATTGAAATATCATGTGATAATTTTAGAAAAGAAGTAAATGAAACCATGACATTTAATGGTCAAGCTCTGGTCAACCTATCCCATGTAGCCATTGGCTATAGCTAGGCGTTAAGTTAATGCAAGTTACATCCAAAGAAGAAAGAAAATGGACATCGAGGACTTGACTTGAGTTCAGTTACGTGTTGATAAAAACATATTCCATGGTCTCATATATTTTGACATATAAATTTATATTTATTTTATTTTTATCTTAATTTAGTTCTCAATTATATAATTATCATATTTGATCTTTTTAATTTATAACATCACAAAATTTTCTAAATATAAATATATGAATAATTCAAAACATCACAAAAAATCAAGTCAATACAAAATATATGAAACGAATGGAGTAATAGAGTAAATAGCATGGGTCATCGGGTGGTCAGACCTCGCATAAAATCTGCAAAGCTCAAATTCTCATAGTTTCTCGAGACAACGACAGTAACACATTTCTGTTTCGTGCGATATGATGATTCCATATTGTAATTTGCATTAGTTAATAGTGGACACAGTTTAAGGATTGGGAGAACCTAAGATAATAGTAGTGGAAGCTGGTCAGGACACACATCGCAGACGCACACTCATTATTAATCCACCGAATAACATAATCCCTTCACTTCCCCAACCTCCCTTGCAATCCACAGCAAACCCTGGATGGGCCCGACACTACTACAACACAGACCTCTCACCTCACATGACGTAACCCCTTCTCCCCCATCATCCAATCACCACCGTCCGATCAAAGCAGAACACTCCTCAAATTGTCATCATCATCATCACACCACCCCTCAAATAAAACGACGACACTTCACATTTTGGCTCTCCGCAGTTTGGCAACGTCTGATACACAGACAAGAAGCCTTCGGCGAAATTCCCGGAGAAGGCAAGACGAACTCGTCGTCTTGTGATTTCTGCTTCGACTGGGCTCCGCCGGAGGCGACGGCGGCGCAGGCGGTGATGGCGAGCATTGAGGGTTGTTTTCCGGCCGGTATGTGTTCGTCTTCGTCTTGGTTCTGGAATCTTCTTCTCGGTCTCGTTGATGTGTTGGGGTTTGTGAATGTGGTATGATTTCTGTGCTTTACTTGAGTTCTTGTCGTCATCGTCGAGAACATTCACGACGATGAAATGTGAGTGGAGAGGCGGTTGCTTTGTTTACGTCGTCATTGTTCATGATCGTGTTCCTTCTTAGAGATTTTTTTCGCTCTTTCTTAGATTTACTGAGTTTTTTTTTTGGAAAGGAGAACGATATTTTCCAGTCTCCCCATACAAATAGTTTAGTAGAAAAAAAGGGTAAAAAAAAGTGAGATACCAACATGTACAAATAATTAAGTTATGGTATACTCACAAGGTTGAAAGTATCTTAACATGCTTGTCTGCAATGCTTCTATTCCTTTTCATGCTTGTTTATTTCACTGGATTGATTGTTGTAATTTCACTGGACATCGAATGAACTCACGCCTTGTATGGAGGACTAAGCATATACCGTACTTGATTTCCAATGATGAACATCTGGATTTCGATTTCTTCAATTTTACTCTTTCGAGGTTTGGAATTTCGCTAGCTCTGAAACCATGAAAAATTTTACCCTGTCCTGTATGAAGGCCTAGCTGGGAATTCGTTATGTTGTCGCTGGTGTCGCCAATCGAGAAACCAGCTTTCTCATATCAATATCTTGATTCTCTTTAGGACTTTGGATCGTCTCCCTTCAATGCAGAGTAGCTCGGATTCAAACTCATGACCTCTTGAGACACCATATGAGGATTCAGCTCTGTTGTTCACAGTATATATTGTTTATATCTTAAAAGTTCGGCCGTCGTACCTAGTCACATTCTTTTGGTTTCTTCCAGTTTTATAATATGACATGAGATTCCATGGACCACACAATTTCTCTGTCTTCATCTTAGCTGTATTGTCAATTTGTCTCATTGCAATCAGTGCCGACTTCGAGTCCTCCAAATCAGGCAGTATATTCTTTCACCGAATTCTGCTCGTATTGTGAGCCTGTAATGCAAAACAGGACGTTCTCAGGTTGTTTTTTCATGCTTGTAAGCTTCTATAATTGCATTTGGCGCTGTACTTTTTTTTTACCAGTCATTTGGCGCTGTACTTTCATTCTGTTAAATCCCATTAACAGATTTTCTAGGTTCAAGTTCTCTAACATGAGGGTATGTGACAAATGCTGAGAATCTGAAACCATTGTGAATTTCACAAGGAAACCAAAGGTGCCCACCTCGTTCAAACTGCCAAACAATGAAACAAATGCAATGGTAAGATTCCAGCTTTTAGTCACATATATCCCCTGTAATCATACTAAGAAACCTTCTTCGTTAATTACTTGGTCGTTATGATCAATCGATAGACGTCCTGCAGATTTAATTTGTGTCTTGATATATCTGGTTTTGTGTTTTTGGGTTACTGCCACCTTAACCTTCGCCTAAATGGATTTGGTTTTCTATGGTGTGTACGTGTCAAGCTAAACTTACCATATCAACCTGAGCTTATGATATGGTACAAGATTCTTGTTTCAAGTGTGATTTCATGAAGTAATAGTATCAGATATGGTCTGGATTCTATTTTCTGTCGATGATAATTATCAGATTGCGGCGTACTCACTCTTGTTCTGCTATTCACAGCTGAATTTGGAAAGGAGATCGAGAGCTTCATCATGTGGAAGAATGCAACAGAAGTATCTTATAGCTGGTTGTAACATCCAGATTCCTATTGAGTAATTTTGGAGTTCTGTGAAAGCTGCAAGTCTCCCATAGTGCCAAGCCAAGCGATGGATCAGACTCCCGTGCCTCCCCGTGTCCATTGTGGTATAAAGTTACGGGACATGTTCAAGGAAGATAAGGATCCCTCATCATCCGATGAGCTTCATTATGAGATAACAAGAAATGTGGAAGATCAGGCACCTGGAGCTGTAGGGAAGCAGCAACATCAGATGACAAAGTGCAAGACTGCCAAAGAGGATTTTCGGGGAAAACCGCTGAATATGGGCGTCCTTGATTGGAGGCGTTTGGAGAAGTGGCGCGGGGGCAACAAGCTGGTGCCCCTAAAGCATGGCTGTTCACCTGCAAGCAGTAGCACCTCGTTGTTCTCGACGGATGAGGCATCCCCCCATTCAAGTGGAGGCCGTAGCAACTCTCCTGCTTGGCGGAGGATGCACCAGCAGCAGGTGCATTCTCATGAAGAAGCAGCAGGGCCTGTTAGCTCTCAGTCTCATCAACGTACAGGCCACACCATCATTCAGCATTGTCAAACCAAAGCATATCCTTTGGAATTCAACTCTCAAATTGCCAATAATCTTGGAGGAGCTTCTCAGAAGTTTCAGAAGCAGTCCATTCCCATATGCACTGACAAGGAAGCACAACAAAGTTTATCCAGAACGAATCAAGCTTTTAAGCACGAGGGGAATCAGTCTAACTCAAAGCTCGGTTCTGAAGTAGATAGAGGCAGAACTAGAACAAGACTGGAAGAACTGAACACCAGTGTCGAGGATCAAGATTGCTCGGATAGGACCAATACTGTAGTTCTCCTTTTACCCAAGGATCATGCAGAAACTTGTTCCAGTGTTTCTCGAGCTTGTGGGATGCTTTCAGGCCCTCGAGAAAAGAGGTGGTCAAAGGAAGCCAATCATGAGCAGATTCATGTCTCAGTGTCTTCTGATACCTCCTCATGCTCAGTTCCTCCTCAATTGTGCAACAAAGAATCCGCGGACTCAAAAGGATCTTGTTGCTCATATGGAAAGGATGCCAAGATTTCATCTAGGTCATTGGAGGAAAAGGGAAATCATGCCAAAATATTGACTCGCCGATCCATGATTGGTAGCAATGTAGGCGAGAAGCCCATTTCGTCAAGAAACCCATCACCTGCTCGTAACTTTGGACATGGAATGGCTAGAATTATCAAGAGTGCCAGCTCCAGAGATCATTCGCCACAGAGAAGGCCAATCTCAAGAGACATTTCTTCCAGATCTGTGGTCGAGAGAGCTGCTGCTGCTCTGTCTTTTGATAACTCGTTTGTTGATAAATCACACGTGAACAGTAGAGCACGGTCTAGTCCCCTGAGACGGTTGCTCGACCCACTCCTCAAGCCCAAGGGTCCGCACAGTGTCAACCCTCCCCAGCTAGTTAAAAAGGATCCGAAGTCAAATGAACCTGTTCATGTTGGTGACTCAGAAGCTGCAAAAGTTTTGTCTAGGCTCAAAAGTGTATGCAGAATTCGAGCTGAAAGTTCCTGTCAGAATCTGAAGCTTGGATCGTCACGGTTTCAAGCTATCCTGCAGGTGGCAGTCAAGAATGGCCTTCCTTTATTCACGTTCGCTGTCAATAACAGCAGAGACGTTTTGATCGCCACACTAAAGAAGTCGGTTGTTCCTGGAAAGGATCCTTCCAGCTGGGTATACACCTTCTTAACTGTAAGTGAGATCAAAAGAAAGAATGGGATATGGTCGAATCAAGGACCCAATAGGAATGACCATGGCTATGTCCCAAATATCATCGCACAGATGAAGGTCTCAAATCAAGGGTCTT
The DNA here is from genome assembly GCA_001925005.1 of Drosera capensis. Lineage (NCBI taxonomy): Eukaryota > Viridiplantae > Streptophyta > Magnoliopsida > Caryophyllales > Droseraceae > Drosera > Drosera capensis. The sequence goes on from LIEC01007415.1 coordinate 15,282, forward strand.
CATATTACAGTGGCCTTAACTGTGTGGAGGATACTGATCTAAGGGAGTTTGCCTTGTTAGGGGGGGATACTGTTCTTACGGATTTTCATGGGAAAGAATTTGTTCCGACTGAGGAGCTTGCTGCTGTCATCATGAAGCTTCCCTCAAAGGGCACACAAGTCGCTGCCAGCGATGAGCATGTTGAATTATCCAGCACATCTGCTCAGGACAGACGAAGTTTAGGCTCTCGGATTGCTTTCAGTGCAACCATGATCTTGCCTGGTGGTATCCATACAGTACCCAGTAAAGGAGCAGTATCAACACTGACTCAACGATGGAAAACTGGTGGTTCGTGTGACTGTGGAGGTTGGGATTTGGGATGTCAACTGAGGGTTTTCTCTAACTGCAAAAAACTCGAGAAGCAAACGATTCCGAATAGCATCAGCCATGTTGTGAATGAGTTCAAGCTTTTCAGTCAGGTAAATCATCCTAAATATGGGTTGTAAATATGAACTTATAGTAGCTTAATGCACTATTTTAGTCTGATCCGGATAAACCTGTAAGTTCAATACATCGTGATCTCTCACATTCGAGGTTTGTCCCTCGTTTCAGGTGGGGGAAGAAAGCGATTTCCCTGTTTTGAGGATGGTGCCATTGAAGGAACAGATATGTTCAGTTGAGTTTGATTCTTCAGTCTCTCCTCTCCAGACATTCGCTGTCTGCATTGCAATTCTAGAATGCAGCAGACCATCTGAGTTCTTCAAACGAAGTGACATCTCCTGGTAGACTATTCCTGATATGTCCATACCTGAAGAGCTAGCTGATCCAGACGAAGGCCTCGAATCAATCTCAGCATGTTCCAGCTCCTTCTCCCGCACGGTATTTCTCATGTCCTCCCCTCTCCCCAGTTGGGAGAGCCTAACTTATCAGATGACGGAGTAAGGCTGTTAAGCCACAGGATTTACTCATTTGCTTGATTGCGGATTATGATATAGTTTCTATCTCGATTGTACATAGATGTTACCTTTGTCTTGTAGTACACCTACTGTTCCTTTGGGTAATTATGCCTGCTAATCTTTGGAGTGCAAATGTATAGGAGGTAGTTTCTCCGGCATGAATTAGTCTTGTGTATTGCATGGCTACGGATCGCAAGTTTGTTGTCATAGTTTTACTTTGCCGTTACTGGACTCGACTCCTTACGAGACTATAAACTGCAGCCTGTTACGTACTAAATGATCATTCGCACTTCGCTTCATTTTGGGTTTACAATGCTTGCAATGATTTTGACATTTCTAGCTACGAATGATATGTCTACTTTGTCAGATACGAACTGCACATGCAACTTTGCTGGTTCGACTACTTGATGCCCATTCTACATGACATTGATCTGGTTCGACTAGATATGATCGTGCATCCACACACCACATTAGTAGAAAGAGATGTCAGAATAAGGGCTGAAACAACCGGTCGATCTGACGGAAAATTCTAGTGCAGCTTGAATCAGAAATCAAACTCATCACAACAAATAAATCAACATTTCGTTCTACACTTGAGGGAGCAACATCAATACAATAATTAGCATTAAATTGTTTGAATCAGCCTGGGCAATTCAGCACCATGTATTAGCAAGGACCTGCAAGCAATGCTGACTAATCTTTGCCAACTTCTGGTAAATCATCGAATGAGTGATCACTCTTGGACAAAGTAAAATTCGGAAAAGTTGCAGATGCTTCACATCGGAGGTTGGCCGGTACCAAGTATTTGACCGATTAGATTAGTAACCTGATACACCAAAAATAAACCATGAACACCAAGAACCTCTGATCCGAAAGAACAAAATAAAAGTCGATTGACTATACTTGACAGCACGCATAATGCTTATCAAAACGACTCAACAAACACTGATGGCAGGTGCTTATTATCCTTTTGTTCGCTTGTTATGAAACACAGATGAAGAGTTACCTGCCAATACTTCGAAACACAGCGATCAATGCAACTGTTCTCGCCCATATTCAGTTCAGAATCTTTGTACCTGAAAGGAATAGCAACATCCTTCATACATTTTGTTTTTCACCAAGGCAAATACTTAGAAAGAAATATAGCGTAAGAAGCAGTACTTGTTCTCGACACACTTCTTAAAGCATGTACTGGTAAGCCTGGTTCAGAGGAAAAACAGGAACCATTAGTTCAGAGATTCTGTAGCAGTTCTCCTATCGAGAACAGTTTTCATTCTAAAGACTTGAAGTTAGCAAAACAAGCAAATGCTGAGGGACAAACCGCATAGCTGAAATTCCAGCTCGGGAACTTACTTGTTGAACAATTCTACCCTATACTCCATTTCCTTTTCAGCCATGACAAATATCTGGGGAAAAAAATGAAACAAGAGAGATCATAATTGGATCAACAACAACAAAAAACAGACGAGCAAACACAACTTCAGCAAAACCAGCAACACATATAATTAAATAACAAGTTCTATAGCATCATAACTACAGATACAATATGAAACTAGACACATCTTGAGTTTATGGATTAGTCTATAATGACAAGAAGTCAAGAGCCTATCCCCGGCTAGAATTCGGCAGCCTAAATACAAGAATCAAGAGAGCCAAAAGATTCGCACCAAACTTCAACAGAACAGACAAAAGCTCATATGTTTGTTCATCTGGCATCTGCTATGGTACATTTCTCCTATAATTCAATGCCCGAAACCATAAACCTGAATCTCATCGAGAGCAAATCATGCACCACCAATAGTCATTAGTCAGTTGTGCAATACTACAATTCGAAAGCACAACCAAATAGGAGTATGATGCAATTGAACACATTCAATGCCTCAATGGGAGCTCATTTTAGCTCAATTCAATTCAGATCAGTTCAGCTACACTACCTGTTCCTTCTCCAATCCACTCGGCGCAATATTATTCGCCATTTCAATTTCACCTGTATCATCAACATACCACAAAACAACAAAAATCACCAAACAAGAAAGTCGATTCAGCTCTCAATCACAGCAGTAAATTCTACCCGAAAAAAAAAATTAAAAAAATTACAGCTTCAGCGACAATTATCACCGAGACAACAATAAATTCACAAATCAATCGCATTAAAGAAACCGACTTACAAACAATATCAGATGTCAAAATGGATAGCAATATCGCGTAGCCGAGAGAATCTGAGAAAGAGGGAGAACTTGTGCAAGTTGAAGCTAAGCTAGGGTTCTACAAATTCTTATAAAAAAGGCCTGGGCCTAAAAAGCCCATTACCATTCTAGCCCAGAAAAGAGGAGCCCAATTGAGCATGGACTACTAGGAGGTCCATTATTGAAGGCCCCAGCCCAGAAAGTATTAGGTTATCTTGGTCGGCGGAGAATTTCGAGTGCGGCGGCGTAGGAGAAGGAGATGATGGAGCAGGGGCCGCATCAGAATCCGAGCGCGTCGACGTTCTCGATAGCGGAGGAGGATCATACACTAGCCAACTCGCTTCGATTCGTACTCAACAAAGAGTATGTTTCTTCAGTGCCCTCATCACCAATACCTTATACGAAGTGCTTGCGATTATGGGATTTGTGTGTGTGTGTGTGTGTCTGTGTGTGGGGGAGAGACGTGTGGTGAGTGATATGGTTTTTTCCCAGTGATTTTTAGTCTTTTATCATTGATTTTTGTTTCGATTTTGTACTGAAATTGAGTGTTTCAATGCTTGGATTGTGGACGTGGCTTCGAATAGATTGCAATGATTGATCAAACAAATCATGAAACTTAGAGCAAGTGTGAATTTACAAGGTAACGTGGTTCACTTGGCGAAGTGTGAACTTCGACTTTGAAGCTTGATCTGGTGAAGAATAGTTTGCGGAGGTCGTGAGGATATCTTAAATCTTAAAGATGAGCAAAGAAATGTTAGGTTAATTTTATAAGTAGGAGTTTGATGTGACGAGGTTTATTACAAAGGGCAGAATATGATATAAAGAAGGAACAAGCTTTCATGACTGAGACTTTGAACTCCTTTTCCATATCTTTGTTTCCTTGTACGTTTTGCTTTTCTGTTTTCCGCTGTCCTTCCATTTTTATAAGCTGAAGACGTTCCTTGTAATTTTGGTGCAGTCCAAGGGTGACGTTTTGCGGGTACAGCATCCCTCATCCTTCTGAAGCTATAGTTAACATCAGAGTCCAAACAACTGGTATTTATGCTCTCCCCTTGCTTTGAAGTTGCCGGCTTCAATTTTAACGCTCATTGGCTGCTTGAGTTTTTCCAACAGCGTTTTCCCCTCATTTCCTGAATATGGATCTTGCAAGTTTCGATTTTATGAGTCATCCGTAATTCCTTACCTTCTGTTGCTCTCACCTAACTAGGCGTTTCCAGTATTAGATTGTGAGATCTAAATTTTGGATGACTCATAAAAGTTCCTTTCATTTTGATATCACTAAGTTTGGATGAATTCAAATTGGATTCAATTCTTTTCTTGCTGCTTTTCTTTGGTCCTCAATTTGACGATTAGTCACTGACTTTCTGCTTTGTCATCCAATATCAGAACTGCTTAATCAATACTGATTCTGGTTATTTTAGAACATATTACTTCATAGATTGCATTTCCCATTACGTAGGCTTTCTTTGCTCCAGTTGACATTCTTTTGAAGCTGTTGGAACAAATGATTCCAAGAAACACTCAAATAGTAGCTGTGGCAGGTTGCTATCATAAAATTAGACTTGATATTATAAGATGTCATTGACTGTCAATTATTGATTTAGGTTACGCTTCTTGAGAATGTTTTTAAGTTGTAAGATGAATTCCATGCTGGAATACGAAACCAAAACAACTCCCGCCTTTCTTCTTTTTTCTTATCCGGTGGGCTTTTTGTTTTCACAGGAGATCATGCCAGCGTAGTTTTGAAAGATAGCTGCCACAAGCTTATAAGTTTGTGCGAGCATGTGAGGTATACCTTTGACGATGCTGTCGAAGAGTTCAAACAACAAAAGAAAGCACGAGAAAAGAATGCACAACAAAAGAAGGCTCCGTCTGCTCCTATGGACACCTCTGAATAAGGATGACATATGCTACGTATGTGCTAGCTATACTCTAGTTTTGAGACCGGTGATGCAGAATGAGGATGGTATCTCTTGGAATGCTCAGAGCTTAGGAAACAACAGTACTCCAGGTCTGCTTCTTTCGTCGAGATCTTATTAAACAATGCTGTAGCAACAGATCTCATCAAGATGAATGTTTGACCACCCTGAGTTTGGGGTTTTCCGCGCCCGCCCTAGTTGATTAGGGAACACATGATCAAACAGTTTGGCTTTTGCTATGTTGCATCGGTAAGTTTTGAGTTTGTGTTGGTCATGAGTTTTATGCCAGCAGATAACAGTAGACATTCTGGAAAACGATCATTTTTTGGGGTTTTTTTTGTGTGGAAAAGGATCAGTTTTTGGATTTATCATGAACAAATGGGTGAATATAACATCTTAACTAATCAAAGGAAAACATCCAAGGAAAAAGGTCGCCAGTGATATATTCTAACACCAAGTTTTACACGATCAAAATGATACTATAATATCAGCTAACGGTTACATGCCACATCGATAGATAAAATCTTTGATGAATCCCTAGCTTCTCCCTAGATTACACGATGGCAGCGGCGAGCTTGAGTCTTCGAGCAACAACACCGAGAGATCAGTCTAGGAATGGACAGGAGTCGTCACACTTGAGTCTCTTACGACGACAAACAGAGATCAATTGCACTGGCTAGTTGCATCTCCAAGTCCCGTTTGTTTGATACAATATCTCCACCGATATCGGTCAGTCATACAGTCCGTCATACAAGTAATAGGGCATATAATATCACAGATCAAATGAGAGATAAATCACAATTCACAGTGGGTATAACCTCAGAGATTGAATGTGTACAGATACAACAAACTAATGAAGAAATTGATGGAAAGATTACCAGCTAAATATTTATAGCAGTTCTTTCATCTTTTACGGGGCACATCCTTGAAGACAGGTTTTACAATCAATATTGATTGACACTTATCTACACACCATAGCAACTCCCATTCAATTTTTTTTTTAAATTATAATCTTATATAAATTTTCTTTTGCTATATTACCATTCAAATGCCTACGAGAAGCCATCTTAGTTCAGGTTCATATGCAATCTCTGCTTTTACACCGTACTATAATTTATTATACAAG
>LIEC01007416.1:0-17855 GCA_001925005.1 Drosera capensis
CCCACCCCCTCTTCTATATAGTCTCCTTGGATGTCGCTTGCCGTCACCTCCACGCCATCCTTCTCTAGATCTGTTAATCGGAGTTTCTGTCCACTCTCCTTAATGCACTCTTCCATCTAGTCGCTGGTGGACGGCTATCCTCTTCTGAGGGACTTCTCACTCTCCACTGGACGGAACTCTAGAAAGAACTCTATTATCCTTTTTTTGCATCCAATATTAATAGACAAAATAGTAATATTAATAGGGGATTATTATTTTCAAGATTTTATTTGATACATTCAAAATAATTCATTCTTAATATTTTAATGGATAAAATATCCTCTTTTCATACATAGTCTTGGATGAATCAAGATATGCTTTGGTTTTATCAATTTTCTATTAATATCAAATTATATTTCCTTTTATTTTCTTTCTCTCAACAAAAAAACTTAAGAATTTGTTCATGATTTTAACTTATCAACATATAATGTATTCAAACATTTATTTATTTATTTATTTTTTCTCCGAACTCACGAACAAAACATATAATGTAGCGTTTGCAAGTGTAACAGACCAGAATCTTATTTTATTCGCACAACACGGGAACAATATCAAATCCCCAATCAATCGATCTCCCGTAGCCAGAAGCAACCAAGCAAAGCAAAAGCCTAACAATGGCGTCGTCACCTTCGGCGATGAAATCGACGGCCGCCCTCATCCATCTTCCGATCATCGGTCTTCTGTTCCTCTTGATCCTCCTCGCCGGAACCAATGCCGAATCAAACAGTAAGCAGAGGGAGTTCGACTACTTCGCCTTAGCCCTTCAATGGCCCGGCACCGTGTGCCGGGGCACTCGACATTGCTGCTCCTACAACGCCTGCTGCCGCCGGTAATCGATCGAACAATCTGTATCTTTTTCTGGTTTATTAAGTTGTGGTGCTTCTGATCTTGCCTTCGTATGGTTGCAAGTAGTATGAAGGTTGTTGAGGATCAAATCAACTGCAATTTGGGTGATGTTGTGCTTTTTATGAATGCTGAGGTATGTGTGAATGTAATTGTCTAGCCGACGAACTATTTGTATCAAAAGTTAGGAGAGGCGATATCATATTAGCTTTTAATCATCTTATGTTACTAGGTATCCAACTGTGTAGACTATGTGATCTGTTATTGACCTAGTTGAAAAAGCAACTACCAGAACTCTGGGATGTGGATTTCAGATCTTTGAAAAGGATGTGTGAACTTCTTCTAAAGAATAAAAACATATCGAGTTTGTGTTTGCTTCGGCAGTATGATCCATAAGTTGAAAACTTCGTCGACCATGTCTGTAGTCAATTGTGTATTGATTGAAAAATGAGGTGTGCGAATTGCACTCTTTGTATATATCTGCTACAAAATTCTCTCTGTTATTTGTGGAATCGGAGGATATATCATTAGAACACAATGTGCCAATGCCTGATGAGAGGGGGAAGTTTCAATAGGAGATCACTCAAAAAGCTGCCCTTAACATTTTCTTGGAGGTTTTGCTGTTTCGATATCCTTTGTGAAGCATATGAAACATAAAGGATTGGTTTTATTTCTTGTAAGCTCTGAGATTAAGATATGCATTGTTACCAACCTGCCTTATAAGAGAACTTCCCTGCCCTACACTAATTTTGTTTTCCTCCTTTTCCAGTTCAAATGATCTGAACGAGTTCACGATTCGTAAGTATTCTTCTATATATACGTATTCTGATCCTTCTGCCACATGTTCCTTTCTGTTGAATGGCGTTGTGATTCTGGTTTCTTGAATTGCAATAACCATAGCATAGCCAATTAGTTGATGTTGATCAGACTTACTCATCTTGTAACATGTGGGCTGGTCTGGATTTATGTTTGTATTTTATTTGGATTATCGCTGCTTTCATGATGCAGATGGATTGTGGCCTGACTACAATGATGGGACATGGCCTGCTTGTTGTAGCAACTCGAGGTTTGACATCAAAGAGGTATTGCAGTTTAGGATTTGATGTAGTTGTTGCTACTATAGTGTCACTTTTTCTACTCTCTAATAGACTGTCTAAACTCAAGGTTGCTAAAAATAAAGAGATCTAAGGGCTGTAGTATTCGAGGATCTTTTGATGATATTTGTGAGGAAGTTAGGAAGTCACTTCCGATGATGTGTGACAGTACTTGGTATGTCACTCCCAATTGATGGAGTTATTAACGATCGGCCCTCCCAATTGATGGAGTTATAACGGATTTGTTCCATACCGGTGGTGGCTTTATTTAATCCTTGGTAATTCTGTTACCTGTTCTTGACCGTATTATAATGGGCATTGCTCCAGCCGCCTAAATGGTGCATAATGAAGAATTTTAGTTTTCTATGCCATCTGTTTTGAGCTTCATATTGAATTAGAACTCAGAAGCAGATGATAATTCTTATCCCAAAAATTACCTCTAGAAATAATGTGCTATGATATTCTTAGCTTCTTATGATGGTTGTCTTGATCCATTTGCTAATTAGGTTAGGTCAGTGTTAACAGTAACTGAGTGATGCTTCCACATCCTTGGGTTTTATACACTTGTGCAGTCATAGAACATGACAAGAAAGGCACACAATTGATCTGGTGTTTCTAGCTCATATGGTTTTTGTGCTTTCTACGATCTTATATTTTGCTCCAAAACTTCCTGGAAATGTTCACTTTGCAGATCTCGACCCTGCATGATGCTTTGGATCATTACTGGCCATCAATGAGTTGTAGTTCTCCCTCAACATGCCATGGTCGCAAAGGGTCATTTTGGGCACACGAGGTAACAGTGAATCAGCAGTTGTATCGTGTTCCTGACTTTCTGTTCTATGCAATGTTGCTGATGCTTTCCTTTCCATTCCTGCAATGGCTGGTTCTGCTATAAACATCTGCAGTGGGGTAACGCTCTGCTTCTTTTCTCTGTACCATTGATACTACAATGCCATATTTAGATATCTGCATCTCTTTCTGATCAGGAATATTGTGGCCGAAGATTGCTAAATTATATTTCGAAACTTTGATTTTGCATGAGAAGTATTGCCTCCAATTGGCCATTCAGTCAAAGATGTGTTACTCTATCTACATTCTTGTTTGGCATTAAAAGAGCATGTTCGTTGTCTTTAAATTTCTATGCATCTATTTTATGTAATACTCTAATGGGTAGCCTGTTTTCAACCCTTTTTTCAGAAAAGCATGGAACTTGCTCCTATCCAGTAATACGTGATGAATATGATTATTTCCTCAGGACCCTTAATGTCTATTTCAAATATAATGTGACAGTAAGTGTTTTCACGGCATAATCCAGTATCAAATTTATAAAACTTATGATTTTGATCACTTTTTGCATGTTAGGTGTGCCTTTTTTGTTCCTCCTCTTCAATCCTCGCCCTTGATTTGGTGATCAGTTTTCTGTCAATTGTTGCTGCAGAGTGTTCTGAATGAAGCTGGATATGTGCCATCCAACTCGGAAAAATACCCTCTTGGAGGAATTGTGTCTGCTATTGAAAATGCTTTCCATGCAACTCCATTGCTGGTTTGTTCAAAAGATGCCGTGGAAGAACTCCACTTATGCTTCTACAAGAATTTTGAGGTTATCATCTCCATTTTTGGATTTGACTTTCATGTTAATAGAAAATTCGTCCATATACATGCCCAAGCCATTATTATACAATTATATGTATTGCTAATGTTTCCTTAATGCACGAGATTAAGGTTTCGATTAATTATTAGTTCATCTGATTGGACAATATTTACCTTAACGATCCATTTGCTCTATTTCATGCATTAACCAAAGAATCAAAAATGGTGTGTGCATATCATAATCAGCGTGCTTGCATTAGGCATCCCTTTTTAAATTAAAAATAATGTGTTCTATAGTCAAGATGCAAAGCTGAGAGTTAAAGATAGGAAGATATAGTGTTTTGTGAAGCATGTATTCATATTTCAGGCTAGTGATCTATTTATGCTGGATTTTTAACATCTTTCCCCTCCGAAGGGTTTTCTTTTTGTGTGGCATTCTAACTGCTCTGTTGCAGCCCCGAGACTGTGCACACTCATCTAAAAGCTCTTGCCCCGATTATGTTAGCTTGCCAGCAAAGACATCCTGGGCCTCAGGTATTTTCCATCGTCATTGTTAGTCCAAGTGTTCTCCCTACGCTCTTTTGTCCCCTCACAAACTATTCGCCGTCTCAATTGTTTTTGGGAGTACAAACTTCTGGAGTCATTGTGAGCATTTTGTTAGGTGGTGACTAGTGTGGCTTACTGCTGAACTGAGTGTTTCCCTAGCTTGTGTTGTTAAGAATGGACATGGCGAGTTGTCGCACCACTTTCATTGAACTTGAATTGACTTGCAGGGACAGGAAACATTGAGCAGGCAATTCCAACTTCATCCGGTGTTGGAGCTCTTTGATGCATATGCAATTCCATGATGTGCGCCTGCCGTGACTGCATTGTAGTCTTGTTGAGTATATGGGTATGGAGTGACTGATCCCGACAAGCTCGTGGAACTCGACGCATTTGACTTCCTCACATCTTGGCCTTGTAAGATAGTGCTGTAGTAAAATTGACCATAATGAATACTGCTGTACCCAGAGGAGTTATTCGAGCATATATGTCCACAGTATACTTACTTTAATGGCAGTTCGTTTGCATCCAATGCCTCGATAATTGTCATCGAAAATACAATGCCATGTTGTTACCTTTCTATATTCTTCACTCAGCAATTATACAACTTAGAACAAAGCTTTTACCCCATTATACAGGGTTGTTCACATGGATATGGTGATGCCATTCTTCTCTGGTTAGTATAGTACTGTCTTATGTAGCATATAGTTATGATATATACTCTAGGACTTTCTTCAAGCTCTTTTAAAGGTCCTCTCCCTCTCATTCTTGGCATCAAACCCATTCTTTTAAATCTCCTTGCTTGTTTTTCATCGCGTCTATGCTTGACGTGTTTGTATTCTCCTAACCAAGTTTCTTATATCTTATGTCTACGGACCTGAATCTCATGTATCGAATGGGTTGCATGGTTCAAGACCAACATCTAGGAGTATCAACTCAACAACCACATAATCAGTCTTTTTATATGGCATGTCATGTTTCCCTTTTTCTAAGAGAAACTAAGGATCTATTAGTTTTTGGTATCATTTTTATTTCTGATTTTTTTGTTAATAAAATAAAAATATTTGTTTATGATTAATGTTTTTGTAAAGTCTCACAAAAGATATAACACATTTCTAATTTGGTTCTCCCACAAAAGATAAACATTTTCATATTTGGAATTTTTTTCAATCAAAATGCTACAACAAGGCTTCAATCCATTCCACTATTTTTTTTTTCATTTCTTTTTCTCACTTTTCTCTTTTACAAAACCTAATAAATAAATAAATAAGTCGTTTATCTATAATTGACACATAAATTCTCATTTCAAATTAGAGTGTTTATCTCTTGTAAGAGCACTTGTATCAGATTATGTAAAAGAACGACAGATTTTGTGAAACTTGAAAGTGAATCAGATTATGTATCTCATTATCCATTATATATAATAGGAATAGTAGATCCATAATTTGGTCTCATCCTCTTTTTTCTCATAACTAACACTATTTTCCTTTATCTTTTTTCTCTCCAGCATCCAAACAAATAATATAATTATTAATTTATAGATAAAAATTGAGATTTTGATATAGTTGATATAAAATAAAAATTATACAAATGATGTAAAAAAATATAATTGAGTATGTAAAATAGAAAATTTGTAAGGAAATTCGAATGCTAGTGCTCTAAGACACGGGAAGTAAAAAAAAATAGCAATTCAGTTTTCCCATCCTATGTCATTTCAAAATAGTATTCAATACCTGATCTCGTCTCGACAAGAAATCTGCATCGTGCTTTCATAATTTTGTGGAAACCACACCAATGGTGATCATTTGTGGAACCATAGAATCACAATACTCCAAAATGTCGAACAAATATAGAACTTTGTATCCCAAAAAAAGAAGATGAGAGATTTATTCATCTTGACGAACAAAACTCAAGATTTTTTTATTTTAGTATTGTTTAGCCGAATTCATATGATAATGGCATGAGGCTTTCGTTGTTTTCTGGATGCATTATCATTACATCTGAAGTTGTTTATGGTTACTTTTATTAACATGGATTTCAGGACAATGATAAAAAGTGTGATAATAAAGAACAGATGGAGGAGAGGGTAGAAGAGGAAAAAGGAAGTCGATGATAAGAAGGACATATGTTATGGGAATTATTTTTCCGTGTTGTATCAAATGAATTTTTTTTTATATTTTTATAGTTTTTGGGAATTTTTTCTTTTTATAAATATAAGAAGCCGATGTTAAAATCTTTTTTCATCGGATATTTCATTAAGATTTTTACCAACATTTTATAGATCATTATAATTTAATTAGTTCAATCATGAAGAATAAGTTAAAGAGACTAGAGATTTCTATTTATATATCTCTCTTTTTATATAGGAAGTAAATCAGAAGAAATTGCAATATGAAATAAAAGAACGATCCACAACAAGATTACATCTGCTACAAGCCTGCATGAGCCACATAAACAGCACAACACTAACTCAAACTGAAAACACAGGGCCAGAGGCCATTGAATAGGCACTTGAAGCTGGTAATGAATTTGAAATAATGAAGTATCTACAATGGCTAAAAGGTCAAACTTTCGAAGATAAATGAGCAAGATAATCAAGAGTTTGAAATACCAGCAAAGGCTCTTAGCTCTTGTTATCTTTCGTCTTCCTTGTTGATTTGAGCGACACAGAGTCTGAAACAGCCAGTCGCTGCTTGAACAACTGAACCATAGAGTAAACCTGCCAAAAGAAGACACTTGAGACCCGACACCAAGAATACGAACACCAGCTATCTATAACAGGACAATAGTTAATGACGAGGAAGAAATTACTAGTTGATATCCATACCGGAGAAAGTACTGCTCCCTCCTTCCCGTGAAAAACACAACGGATTGACTTTGCACGTGGATGCAAAATTTGACACATATAACAACAATCAAACGTAATTTTTTTAATAAAATTATCGTGAAACATTAGTGGTTGTGCAAATTACGTATTTCAACCTAATACATATTACGGAACGAATAAACGTTATTTGATATAAAAACAAGATCTATATTCATACATATATAATAATACAAAATACGTATGCGTTGCATTTTTTATGGGAAGAAGGAACCAATGGAAAAACAACTTGTTGATGGGGTCCAACCCAACCCTCCAAGGTATGATTCCGATTTCCGAACCTAAATTTAGTACTGACAAGGTTGGCTCTTGTATATTGAACGACTTAAAACAAAAAGGGCATTCCTCATTATTCCTTGAAAGAATTCTTTTCGATTGTGCAGCACGACAACAAGCTCAGAGTACAATAAAGGCGAACATGTTATGCTGCAGAAACCACCTAGAAAAGCAGGTGATAAGAGATGACATGAAAATGTTTTTACAACTCATTACTGAGTTGGTCCGAGCATGAGCAAACCCCGAATGCAGAATGATAACTCAGACGAAACCAGCTTTTGTCGTGCAAATTTGGGCAACATCTTTGAGCAGTCACCCAAGTTTTTCATGTCTGAGACTGCTTTAGAAGAAAAAAGGATCATCTATAGAAATAATACCTTCCGCACACCAGATGTCAAGCCCATGCTCGAGAGACCCTCGCTGTCAACAAACTTCCACACTATATTCCCATCATCTGGAACTATGGAGGCATCCATCCCACCTTCAACAGACGAATTACCAAGATCTAAGTTGGATGCATGAAAACAAAACAGGATAAGAAAGAAGGGATAATGAGAGGAGAAAAGAGAAATTGCAAGAGAACACAGACCTTTTAGACATACAATCCTATGTTCTACAAACATCTTCAGTCGTATGTGAGAGAAAATGTGAACATATTCACCAACATCCTCCCTCAAAATCACGTCGCACGTTTTTCTTGCATCAAGATTGAATGAATTCTTCAGAAATTGATCAATAGCTTTTCTCCTTGCCGTTACATCAGAGTCATGCTTCAGTAGCACAGATGGAAACTCCCAAAGGCCAGCAAGCAGACCTTCATCTGGCCTCTTCACAATGATGTACAAACTTTTAGAATTGCATTCTTTGGAGAAGTCTAAAGATTCGGTGATCTCCAAAACACAAACAGCAGAAAATTCATTTCTCTGCTTCGTCTTGACCACCTTTTGAGGATAATCGGTTACCATAAGGGAACTACTATCTTGGGACATTGCTAATGCATGGCATTGACCAGAAACAGGGCAGCATGAACAGCTTGGGCTGGTAGGTGTGCATATTGTCGCGCCAAGTTCCATTAGAGCCTGGTTGAAGTCTCCAGGCCTGTGAGGGTCCACAAGTTGCTCCGCAAGTTTCCTGACATAGAATTTTCCAAAAGCAGCTTAAAAGCATGGAATGCACATTTGTCAGAAGATGGTGCCAGCAAGACAAACAATAAAACCTAATCAAATACAGAAAAGCGTATAGTATGTGATTGGAAGGACAATCATTAGAAAAATTAAAAGGAAACGATCAAATTCTATGACTTTTTCCTTTTCAACAATTTTCATGTTAATTCAATCCATCCTCAAGTATCAAGCTAGTAGCATTAGCTATAGGTTGATCATAAACGATATCATACTGTCCCAACAGAAGGCAAGGACAAGGTGTGGCTTACCAGAATTTCTTGACTGTCAACAAGTCCTTTGGATTAGCTGATATTGCCTTTAATCTGGCAAGCACTCTGACCACATTGCCATCAACCACGGGAACTGCCTAATGTTAAAAATCGTATGAGCAGACATGGAAATAGAACGGCATCTGATGGAGCATAAAAATGAGCCAGAGTTGCTCACCTTGTTAAAAGCAATTGATGCAATTGCACCTGCAGTGTAGTTACCAATACCGGGAACCTTCTTAAGTTCCATGACAGATCGAGGGAACCTGCCACCTCCCTCAGTTATCTTTTTCGCTCCCTGAAGCCACGGAAAAGAATGGATTATGCTATAGGATTTGCAAGTTGGCACTCGCATTTCTCATTGTTTGTGGGTCATCCTTAAAAATGAGAATTTTATGTCATTGCAAGACACATTCACATTGATCATATAATGGAATTGATGCATATATGAGTTCCATCATTCGCAAACTTCAAGAAAAGCCATATAAGATTGAGTGGAAGAACATAAAATGATAAATGAAATACCCAGCAAGCTTACAGACGAAAGTACAGGAGATAAACAAGATGCAAGACATTATTCCTGGGAGAGACGAAGATGAATAAGAGAAGCAACAGCACAAAGTGTACCTCTAACAAATATCTTGCTCTTCTATAATATCCAAGACCTGCCCACATTTCATTTACCTCCTGCAAACAAAGCAATGCAAAGCTAGATAATGAAAGCTCATGTTTTGAAACTTCATGACAAAGAGATTCTCTAAAATAACTATGCATGACATGCAAACACGACAGCCTATTTGACATTAGAATCCATATTACGTTTCTAGTTTAGTCAAAAGCGAATCTTGACAAACAATAGGTAAACTAAACTTCGTCACGATCCAAGGTTATACCTAACAGTACCATGAATTAGGTAACCTTGGTGAATACTCAAACCCAATCGGTCATTAGTCGACACAGCATAATCACCACCTTTCATTGTATGTACATTGAAAGAGAAGCTGAATCAGCTCTTCTTGCATCATTCAGGATAAGCCTCAGAAAACAACTCTGGGTTATGAATGGCATTAACCAAGAATCATACTACCAATCGCTGATTAGCTCGGGTCAAGAACAAGCTTATTTCATTCCAACATGCAATCAAACCCGACGAATGAACCCCAATTCAGCATTTCATGCCTATATACCTCGAGGGAAGCGAGGGAGAGATGATGAAGGGAAGGCCACTTAGTCATCCACCTACGATAGTAATCAACCACAGTAGCCACTCTGGTCTGCTGCAGCATCACCTCCGATACCCAAACCCCATATGCCCTCCTCTCCACCACCTCCTCCTCCTCCTCCTCTTTAATCTCCTCTTTCCCTCCACGCCACGGCAGATCCCTTCGATTCTCATCATACCATTTCAACAACGATGCCCTAATTTCCGCTATTTCAGCTTCTTTGAACCCTAATAGATCCTCAATGTCTTCTTCTTGTGCTCCCGCATTGTGGCTTGCATTTGCATTATTTCCCTTTGTGACTACTCGTCTCCTCCTCTTCAGGCAAGCTGCCGGCGGAGATGCTGCAGGGGCGGCGGCGGGCGTGGTGGTGGGAGGAGGATTGTGGTTGCGTTTTTGGGTGGAGCGGAGAGATGTTGGCATGGTGAATGGAGTGAAGCGGCGATGGGAAGAGGGGAAGACGGCGGTGGAAAGCAGCTTCGTGGGAATTTCGGGTGAGATTTGAGGAACTGTTTCCCGCCCCAGTTCAAGGGTTTTGCACCAGATAAGTGTAGAACACCACTTCAATGGAGATTACATTTTGTAGGAGATATTTGGACAAATGTTTGATGCTTGTAATTGTGAGAGCAAGATTCAACGATGTTATAGTTTGGACGGAGGTGATATATCTCTTTAGTGATGAGGTGGTTAAACATATAGGTTTGTGTTATGTTTGTTAGTTAAAAAATTGATGAACGATTTCATCTAAATAATTTCAACAATATAATTTTTTATAACATATGATTAAATTTATTGAAGAAATGATTAATTCTAAAGTAGTTTTTTTGATAAGTTTATTTTTCATTTCAAAATATATATGTTATGAAATTAATCAATTTTATTCTGAATTTAGTCATTCTTTTTTCAATATTATCAAAAATGATCTATTTGGGTTATGGATCATGGGAAAGGATAACTCTCTCTTCTTATTACACATAACCCACGTTGGTGGACCTCAATTTTTATAGGAGTACTCTTGATTTTGAGGACCTCAAGTTGTTTTTTAGAGTCTTATAATTTTTCTACCATATTGATGACTAGTACTCTCACCTTCAAAGATGATAAAAATTTGAAGCGTTGATGGATAATTGAGAGACTGGAGTTCTACATGGAGATCCTCCAAATTTGGGAGTGAAAATAATTGACCATTGCAAGCTAATTTGATTACTCAATCTCCAAAAGAGGAGATTATCAGGAAATAAGGATACATGGTTGAAATCTATGTTTCAATAATCCGATTAAAATCCAAATGTCTAACAAGGATGGATGCAGAATCCGAGTTCCCTGTTCTCTCGGTAAAAGAAAGCAAGAGAATACAACAGCTAGACATGGCACAAAACCAGCCACATGTGTTACTTATTAGCATTGCTCAAACATGAGCACGATACAAGCCCGAACATGGACTGTTAAGGTCGAACTCGCCGTCTCCATATATAAAGGCCTCTGAGTGATACATGGAGCTGTATACAAGAGGCTCCCAATTAGAAGCTATGCTGCAAGAACAGGAGATCATGGATGCAAAAAAGGATCTCAAAAGAAAGCGACATCCACCAGCGTCTGAAACCTGAAATGGTTGGACAGATTGCTATGTGGAGGTGAGTTGAATCTCATCCTTTGAAGACTCTTTAGGCGAGCGTGATGCCAACAGGATGCTAGCCGTAGATCCTTCTTTTGGTGAACTCCCAGCGGCTGATGACGCTGCTTTCAGCCCTTTCCTCCTTTTTGCCTTCTGAGCCCAACCAAGAAGACCCGCTTGCACATGTTCGTCGAATATAGCCTTCTTGAAGCTACTTCCCATCTATGATGAAGACAGCAAAGCTTCAGTTACCCAAAGCAACAAAGCATTGCATACCGATTTAGAATATTACAAAGCAATTAAAGCGGGTTAATAGATCCTGAGTAAAATGTGATACCAAAGAAGATTGATCGGGATAAGTCATTGACTCAAAGTCATGCTGAGATCGATAACTTGCCCTGAATATGGCACTTAACATATGAAAATCTAATGGTAACTAGCAAATAAGAATACCTGTGTCACAATGGCATATAGGGGAAGGGTGCTGTAACTGCAGAGAACCTGAATAAAAACTCTGCACAGAGAAGAAAACTTGATCAAGTACTGTGGAAGAAAACAAAGACAATGACCGGATTTTATTTTGGTTGCACCAGCATCATCAACTAAATAGTGCCTTCAATGACTACTTGATCTAAGAAAATTATACTCGAAAACAAAAGGCATAGTCATCATTGAAGTACGGTTGCACTTATCATTAACCAGATCAAGATGAAGTCCCCTTGTTCATACAGTACTTTTAACATGCAAAGCCATAGGAACCGCAACTTCCACTAGGCCAATGACCCAAATGGCAAAATGAAACAAGATCCAAAGTTCCACACAAGGAAACAAAGGTTGACTAGAGAGAAACTTTACCCTATAATAAGTCTTGGCACGATGTAACGAATTTGTCCCATTATGCAGGAGCCAAAGCCATATTGCACCTTCAGAGAGAATAAAGAAACTGAAATTAGGTTGCCAGAAGATTTTCTTCTTCCTTTTCTTTTTCCACAAATAGCAATTAATGGATTATGAAGGAACCAGTAAATATGATTATGAGCTCACCCATATCCAGAAGAAATACGCAATCTCGAAGGAATTCTGGAATTGGATGAAGTGGATCAAGACAAGGACAATCTCAGGACGGTTGAACCAGAAATGATGATCCGAAGGCCGGACCACCAGTTCTCCTTCTATGGCTACATGTTTCTCTGCAACCTCATGAGCCAGCTCACAGATCACATGCTCCAGCTTCGTGCCCACAGCAAGAAGAAGCTGAAATAAATCAGGGTAATCATTGAGTTAAGAAAATAAAATAACCAATTTCAACATCAGGTGCAAGAGGGATCAAAGGTTTAATCAAATTAGAGCCACTTACAATGAAAGGGATGAATGCTATCCAGAAATATGTATGCCACCCTTAACGAAAGAACATTTGCAACATCACAAGTCATGAATACAAACTAAGTTTGAAGGGACTGCAGTGAATTCTCGAGAAGTCTATAACACGTCCGCCGTAAGATAGACAACTTACTGACTTCTGATAATGGGATTGCACTGTGACGGCCAACTATATTGGTGACAACTACATACTTTAAAATTAGTGCACAAACTAAAAACACATACCACTGACATTCAGCAGCAAGAAGACCACGACAAACAGCCAGAGATACCAGCTGCGCCCATAAATCAGCAATAAGCGCATGTCCATTGACAATCAAGAGATAGAAACAAGTATAGCTCAGGGATCTTAGATAAAATACTGCATAAATTACGCATACCTTATACCAACAACAGCCTTAAAGTCATCTTCCAGGGCACGTATCATGTACTTGTGAAAATTAAACTTGGTATTTCCCTTACAATGTGTCTAAATTCAAGACAAAAGTCTTGTAAGAAATAAAATTGTAGGCCAAGAAATCAGATTCAGTGAATATGCAGATTATGCATGTACCACGCACCAGAGAAGGATCTTACCATGATAAATCCTAGTCGTAGCGTCAAGTAATCGGCTTTTGTAACAGAGGCATAGAATTGTTTGAAAAAGGAATTCTGAAAAAACGAAAGGCAGCACAAACTTTAAGGAGTTAGAGAAGAGTGTCACATGTAATTTGGAATGCAGTAAGTTCCCTTAACACTAAACTGAATGGCTTCATTATTTGAAGTTATTTCAGGACAAATAATGACAGAAAACAACTTGTGCTGTGTGCTTAGTTAACTTCCGGATTCCAGAATAAGCATACAGCCAACCAGAAAGAGAACGGATGTTTTACATGAAGAAATACAAGAAATTCAAAAAACATGACGCAGAACCCAGAGAAAACATGGCAATTCATATCATCTTGCAGCAAATCATGGACATTCAGAATGCACTCTGGAGAAGTTAATGTTCTTATCACTCAATGTTCATGACCCGTTTACCCGGAAATCAGACAGTGATAATGGCAGACGAACAGCAATAAAGCTTTTGCGTAAAGGATAAACTAGAGTGAAGTTCATGTTCAAAACATGACCAAAAGAGCAATATGATATATCATGTAGCTTGTAGGTAGACTATAATTAGTTTCCATGCAGGAAAGAACACACAGATGATAAATTTCCTTACCACCCAACCCGTTAAAGTCGAGTTCTCGCCGATACCAATGAAATGACCCTGAATGAACTCGTGCTCATGGACGTGGGTTATCTTTGGTCTCAGAGCTGCATTGCACTGTTCAATAATTAGAACACATGGGGAATATGCTGAAACATCATTAAGTCACTTCAAGCAAAAAGAATATGGAAAATATATTCTAGTGCCATAAAGTTGAAAAAAAAAGTAGCTCTTTCTAGAAAATAAAGAAATCTACATAAGCCACACAGTAAAACAACTGATGCTGCAGGAAAGTAAAATGGATGAAACCATTCTATTTTGCTATTATCATGAGGAAGAATTGAAATGACCAGAAAAAGGTATGAATTGGTGGGAATTTCAGCTATAATCACCTTGCTCTGCGTCATAACTCTCCACTGAGACAGAATCTTCCCACTGCTTCCATTGACGTATCTACACATAAGAAAATGATGTCATGGCACATCTGAGAAGTTTAAGAAAACCAGCAAAAATATTCTGCACAAAAATACACAGGATACTCACTCTTAATCCGCCAAAAACCACTGTTAGCACACAGAATGTAGCATGGACGATAGCCAGCACAAAAATAAATATATGTAGATGATGAAGCGCTTCAACGGACAAGAATGGAACTTTATGCTGCACGAAAAAGCAATAAATATAAGTTAGAGAAGTGATTCGTCGAGAGACAATTACTTAACCCAACAAATCTGTTGCGGCTAAAGCACTTGGGAGATGGTCAATTCACCTTGTTAGCACAATAAGCCTCCTGAGACATGGCCATGCCAGACATCAGACGCCTCATCCCAGTTGTGTAATGGGCTGTTAATGAGTTTGAGGACCCTTCTTCCTCGCTCAGACTGCAAGGAAGCATTGAGGTGACATATTTCTCTGGGATACATATTTTTGATATAGTACCTTGAAACACCGTCAGCAGCAGTGATATGAACCCCAACAGCATCAACTCTGCTTATAACCATCATGTTAATCCATCCACTCTAAAACTGATGAAATTTTAGTTAGTCATAAACAAAAACTTAAATTTCAAAAGAAACAATTTCCGTAAGAACGATTTCCTAAGCCATGGAGTGCGGAGGTTAATAAAGAGAGAATACTAACGTCTTTTGATTGGGAGGATAGCATCTCTTATGACCACCAATACAACTTACAGAAATGTCGTCAAAATACGAGAAACATTTGGAGACCCTTTATAAAAGTTTTTGTACTCTGTTGTTTCGACAATGGTTAAAAAAAAAAAAAAAAGCATTTGTGACTGAATAACTGCTTATGATTCTGCATCATTCATTGACCAATTATTTTTCAGGAGCTGATATGGATTGGGCATGGAAATAATTCACCTTTCAACCTTCACCCCAGGAGCTATTAGCATGAAGATCACCACATAATCAAAATCTATTCCACGCCATTTTCCTGGCCTTTATGCATTTGAGACAACTTTTTTCCAGATCAGTGACCACCATAGAGCAAGCTTATGTTGATGAAATTTTGACATTACAATATGTGCTAGATTATTTTGCCTGACCTTTAAACTTGTCAGACAATTTTTTTTCCAGACAATGGTGACCACTACAGACCGATCCTAACTTCACTACTTTGCCAATCCCGCTATAGTCATTGCAGCTCGAATACAGTAATATCTGGACAAAAGATTGTCCCATAATGATCACATTAACCACCATCACCTCCACCATCACCCATGGCTATCGGCACTCGGTGAATCCCAACCCCACTCGATGATCCAGATAATGGCAACCACTTCTTTATTTGATCCACCCACTCCACCTTTAGCAATGTAACCTTTATCCTTGCTTTCTTAGGGAAAAAAACATCATAAAGAGTGGCATCCCAAGTGAAAGTCTCTGATCCAATGAACTACATCTCATTGTTATTTTCGCCATTTACTTCACTTGTTTCCAACACAAACAACCTTCCAAATCCAATCTACATGTTTTTTGCACCAAAGGTTTCAGTTCACACACTTGGAAGAACGGAAATGAAACACTTGAATCTTTTCTCAGCCAATGATGGAAAAAAAAAACCCACATTAGCACAAAGTTTGTGTCAGAAAATCCAAATTATCCACAGTTCACAAAAGTATAAACTGTACTATCTATGTATAATCAGTCAAAATTTCGTATTTTTTCTCTGTTAAGATACTTGTTCTTCTATCATCAACCACCCCACAATTCAAAAATCAAACATACCCAAAATTCCCAAAACCCAAAGAAAAAAATGTCAAAAAGGGAAAAGAAGATGACACCACCAGCCCACCTTCTTTAACTTTTTGTAAAGCCTCATACAAGGGCTTCTGATTTTTCTTCTCCAGAAACTGCACCCAAAAAAATAAAACAGAAACAACTTCATCAAACCATTTTCAAAAAAATTAGAAAAGTGGGGGTTAAAATATGAATTGCCTTGCCGGCCCAGTGAAGAACACGTTCAACGGCGAGGGAAATGCCTATGATGACAGTGCAGACAACAGCGACCACCCACGTCGGAGTATACTCCAACGTTGTTCCTCCGCCACCTTCCTCCATTTCTCAGAATTTGTCTCACGCACACGCTCTATCGGTCTCTTTTCTTCTTCTCTGGTTTGTCTGAATGAATGAAACGTTTTCTAGTCAATCAGCGCAGAGTCCGTGTTTTGTGTGTTGTGATGTGGTGGTTTTTGTTTGCCGAAAGTGTGGTTGGTGGTTTCTGAATTCTGACCCTACCCTATTATGGGAAAAAAAATCGCAGTTGGATTGGAACTTGGAAGTGAGTGACAACCAAAACGGATAAGGGAAAAAGAGTGGGGATGGTATCCCATTGCGATTCAAATTAATTTTTTTGGTTTGACACATATAAATCTTCGTGATAAGCTTGTTTGTGTATAACAAAATGATGCAAAAATACCTTGATCTATCTTATGGTGTGCTCAAAGATAATTTTTTTTGATATGAATCGCTTGATTCATGTTAATTTATTTATAATATGTTTTCTATTAGTCATAATTTATTTATCATATTTTTATTTATTTTTTATTTGATAATTAATTTATATTAATATGATCAAATTATTTCACATCTTCTTCCTCTTCTTCTCTTATTCTTCTCCCAAATTTCGTTTATATTCTGTCCTCATCAAATTGCATAAAAAATTTAACACAAATATAAAATTATATGTTGTATCAAACTGTTTCAAACAAATTGAAACGAGAAAATATAAAATTTAAAAGCAGATCAATACTGATATCAAACTATGAAGTAATTTTACAAAAATTTCATGTTGATGCCAAAAGTATAAGATTGTATTCAAACATAACTTGATCTAAATGTTATACGGAATTGTCTAAATTCATTTGTTTCGGTAGTATATTAATAGAGGTAAATCTGAATCAATACTCCCTTTATTCAATAAAATTGAAATTTTTTTTTATGTCTTACAAATATTATAAAATTATCCTATTTGAAAATCTTTTATTTATAAAAAAATCAAAATATCCTTATTTTTTATTTTATATCAATCAACCCATCTCACTACCTCCTTCATTTTTTTTTTACTTTTCTTATCCATATAATTCAAAAGACAATTTAATTATTTTTTAAAATTTAATATATATATATATATATATAAATTATTATATCAAATTAAATTATTATAATTTTATTACTTAACATTCGTATATTTTTTGGAGGTGAATTCGAAATAGTTGAGTACTCCTAA
>LIEC01007417.1:0-67538 GCA_001925005.1 Drosera capensis
GCAGTACGTTAGTCGTGGTGTAAATTTTAAAGACTTCTTTTTAAGTATTGTATCCCGATATGTTGTATCCGGTTCGTGGTACGTGAGAAGGGTTAGAGTGAACCGGGTACGTAAGGAGGGTGAGAGTATTCGGTAATCCTGTTATAATGTCAATCACGGTTGCAACTTGTTCCAGAACACTCCAGTAGTTTGAATTGTGGTCAGTGTCCGAATAAAGAACGACCATGACAAATCGGAGAAAAGGGATTTGGCTATTGTGTAGACATGATCGGATCAGGTACTTCCAAGATGATATACATGTTCACGATTTCACTCCCATGCCACAATGCTACAAGATCAGTGTGGCTTCTCAACGAGTTGGTGCATTCTATATGAACCAAGGGTGGCTGTCAATGAGGATATACCTAGAAAACGATTCGGATGTTTTGGGAACTATGACTAAGGCTAAAAGTATTATAAGCTGACACCTCGACTGTATCTAATTCGGTAGTGTTAAGAATTGTTCCAGGTTTGTCTGTGCAACTTAGGTCACCTCGAGCAGAAGCTGGGCCAACTCAGCATGCAACTCCTCCAGTCCTCACAGAAATAAGCGAAGATGAATACTGCTGTTTGGGTCCAGGTGCACCTGCAGTAGCTATATCCGTGTTTTGGGCCACACCTGAGTTAGCTGCCTCCTCTGAATTCTCTTTCATCAGCGATGAAGGCGCAACATACAGCACTGGCAAGGAGGCTAAAGTTTCATCTCCATTCTCTGAGTTGGTCTTCTTTTGTTGCTCCACTGACATTTCTTTCATCAGCGATGGAGGTGCAACAGACAGATTTGGAAAGGAGACAGGCATTTCATCTCAAGCTTTATCTGAGTTGGACTTGTGTTGCTGCTCCCTCGACTTCTCTTTTATCAGCAATGAAGGTGCGACAAATAGCTCTGGCAAGGAGGGAGAAGTTTCGTCTCCACCTTTGTCTGAGTAGGATTTCCGTGGTTGCACACCCGACTTTTGTTTCATCAGCGATGGAGGTGCAACATATAGCTCTGGCAAGGAGGCAGAAATTTCATCTCCAGATTTATCTGAGCTGGACTTCCGTGGTTGTTCCCTCGACTTTTCTTTCATCCGTAAGGGAGGTGCAACATACTGCTGACTGGGAGATGGAGGCAGTGAAAACCTACGGTTGGTTGATTGATCCGGCAGGTGGTACAGATGAGACCAAACCAGCAGATTCCCTTCGCCATTGAAGACGGGTGCTAGGACAGAGTGGTATGTTTGGCTTTATGCTCTTCTTGATTTGAGTAACTTCTGATTCAGCTGGCTTTGCACCAGATGGAATTGGCAAGGATGCCAAAGCAAGTTTGTCCGCTAACCTTTCAACCTACAAAATAATTTTATGACTTTACTTGTTTCGGAACATCAATTTCTCAGATTAAGAGATTCATTTACACAAGGACGTAAGATGATGTAACAAAGTCAATCCGTCGCCAGGCAGCAGCACAAGCAGAATTGCAGTATCAAGGGAAATGAAGTAAGCATACGCATTATTGGGAATGATGGCAAACTTGCAATGAAAAACAAACTGCTTAATGACAATGTCTAGAAGCCGAACTTCAGCCAAGCCAGCACGAAGATTCAAAGAAAAAAAGTGGAAGACAATCATACTCCAAATGCCTCCATCTTTTAATCAGCAAACAACTTTATGAGAACTAGAGAAACATAAAGATAGAGCCATTATAAGCTATTGACACCGAAAATAGTATAAAGCAAAAAGATAGCAAATATTCAACATTTTACATGAGAAATATAACGGAGAGTTGCTTCATTTCTCACTTTTCGCATAGTTGATTTCAAGGAAAATAAATCTGATATCCATCATCTGACTAGTCAAATTGCCATAAACACAAGAAAATATCATACCATTTTCGTGGTCAGGATTAAAATGATAATGGTGGGCAGTTGTGGTGTAAACTATGGATTACCTTTATATTTCTTGAATAAAATGCCATGCCACTCAAATACAGAGCTTTGTCAGCAGACTCCTTGTTTGCAAAAGTAATGCAAGCAGACCTAGGCCTAAGTTTCAATGGAGACAAGCATCAGAATGCGGTATTAACAATTAAAATGCAGAATAGATTAACCACAATTTACGAATCATGAGTCAAATTGCGAAATGCCAACAAACAGAATGTTGTACCTCCGTGACAAGAAAGGTCCATCATCAGATACAATGAAAACACCAGCTATCCCACCACACTTGCCAAAGAACAGCGATAAAGCTTCTTTTGTTGCAACGAAATGTACCTAACATTCCAGGAAAGTATAAGTACCAGCTTACAGGAAATAAGAAACCTTCAAAATCATAACAGATCAGCAAAGCAAAATCTAAAACTTGGTATGGCAAGGCATCATCAGGTCAAGAGCTTCACATGAACATTGTTAGCATATAAGGTCAAGAGCCGAATGGGTGTGGTCCAAGAATAATTAACATGCATAACCGCTAATCCCAACATGTCAATCCCGATCACACAGAGAAAGAGAACCACGGAGGGCAACACAACAATTTGAACATTAGAAGAAGAAAGAGCTAGCATTCGAGAAGAGATTAGAATTGAGAGAGCATCCTAAAAAACTGGACCAGGAACCTTCTCAATCTTTGCCAGCTCTAAAGACTTCTGAAAATTCTAGGGCACAATACAAGAAAAAGTCACTTCCAAACATTAACTTTTCAGCCTCACATTACCAGCCTCACATTACCAGTACGGCAAGTGTCTAGTTCCATTACTAAAAAAATCAACATCTTCAAAGATCCTACATTATTTTTTGGCACAAATCTCGAACTAACACATGCATGGAATGTCCACCCCACACCTAAATAAGCATGATAATCGAATCCTCTAGGCTTTAGAGACTAGACATATCGGCTAAGAACATTGAGCTTTACTTTTCTTTCTCGTGCAGTCACCCTGAACTCTACACACTATTGCCAGATCACTCGAACTCACAGGCCTTGCAGAGCCTTACGAAATCAGTCCCACAAATCATATAAATCACTCACTGGCTTCCCCAAACTGTTCTACAAGGATAATTTCAACCATGTGGAATTGACGACTGAAAGAAAAACTTTGACCAGGGAATGTTCTCTGAGCTATAAAAAATTGATCTGACAACCTGTAGTACTCAAGCAATGGAAGAATATCATTTCAGTTGAAAATATCAAAATGAAAGACTCAGTAACTAAAAACTCATGCACCAAGGGAATGATTAATAGAGAAGAAATTTCAGCAAGGTTATGAACCAGAGCATCAGTACATTAGTCACTAATACTGATCTCGACTCTATAACTTCCTGAAGCAGCTTTTGGGAACCTGCAAATCCACAATATTAATCACTTCCCAGCATATTTGAGAAATAAAATATATCCGCCAAAATGACATAACTTAATATCAAAACATCACACATAAACATAAGAAAACTTGATGTCAGTCAAAGCCTCAAAGGAAGCATGTGCACGAGTTAAGGCTTGGTAGCAGATTAAGGAGGGCAGTGAGGAAAAAAAGTACTGTACTAAATTACATCATGGGGTCGCCACAAACAATCAAGAAATAATAGAGCATTGATGCATCTTTGAGCAATGTGCTATGTGCATACGTCGACCCACACCATTTTTGCTAAAATCTGGACATGTCATCCATACAAAGCATAAAGGTGAAATCTATTCAACTTTCTCCATTAAGCTCAATCGCATTTAAAGAGAGACTAAATTTCAAGGCAGTAGATACAAGAACAACTAGAAGTAACACATTCTGATCGAGCAAAGAAGTACAAAATTGAGGGCAGGAGGCCTCCTCACCAGATTTTGATCCTAAAATTTGACTTCCTTGCTTTTCCTTCACCACATGCTTTTCTTGCAACTTGGACATTTCCTTCTCGATGTGTTGTAGACGAGCTTTTACATTATGCAACTGCAGCATGAGGAAGATTGAAATTACGATACCTTCAGAAATTCCTTTGATATGCTTAATTCAGTTTACACCACGACCCAACTAGAAAGAGGGTAAGACTCAGCATAAAGTCATCGGAAAAAAGAGACAACTATCAAAAAGTGCCGCTTTATGTCTAAAGTCATCTCAATCTGATGTTTGGCGAAATTTCTTCAACATGTACTCGGTCTGACGAAAGCAAATTAAAATTCATACCCACCGCCCATAGTCAAATACCCCACCCGGTCAAGTAAAGGGAAAACCGATAAGAGACCAATACTTAATCCCAGTTCCAACAGGGCTACACAACTCAACAGATTCATTTCTGAAAAGTTACTATGACAAGATTGTAGACCAATTCAATTCACATTTGAACCAGTTGACAAGATTAAACGATTAAACAAGGTGAGGTGGAAGAAACATACTGAACCAGTAACTCGTGGGCGCCTCACTGCTGGCAATTGCCTCTTACCAGCTTGCGCAACCTCTTCACAGCTACTATCCACGCTTTTCTTCATAACTGAAGCACCAGGACCAGTAATTACCTCATCGAACTGACGCTTTTGTCCAACTTTATTAATAGCTGCTGCTCCAGGAACTGCACCATCATTGCGATTTATCCCATTAGACTGAGCAATGGTTCGACCTCCTTTGCTCAATTCACCAGTTTCTCCAATCCCATTATATAGACCGGAGGGCGCTACAGACAATGATAGATGTTGGCCAACCAGTTCCTCACCATGCACTTTACTATCACTTCCATTAACACCAAGGTTTGTGACCATTGATGGTCCCAACCGATCCCAGACACTACGCCTGATTCTATTACTCTGACATATGGGAGCTATTGCTCCATGAGAATCACTTCTTTCAACAGCACCAACTCTGCATTGGCTAGAGTGAGAAGCATCTGGTACAGATTGCGTCATATCAGAATCATAAGCAATAAAAGCATAAAAATTGTCCTTCTAAAAAGAAGAAACAGAAATGCCCTTCTAAGAAGAGCAAGAAAAATGTAAAACAAGTGGTTATCAATTAAAGAGCTTGGTGCATAAATCTTCTCCTCCTTCCATGCCTTCATCCCACAATGCGAGGGCAGCTTCAACAAATACAAAAATTTGTCTGATCCATGAAGAAAGATTCGATACCATCAACAACCCAGAACACAACTCGTCTTTTATCCAGACTTTGTGGACTTGATTAAAATGAAACAAAATCCTCAACTAAGGTAGGATTAAGCTAGTGCAAATATCTTAGATAAAAAAATTAACATCATGGATGTGGATAGTATTTTGACCATGGGGCCAAAGTAGGCAGATATTCACCTGATAGAGAACATGTATTTCTCGACGCAGAGTCCTTTCTTGGCAAAGAAAAGCATACATGTGGCCGGTCATTGCACTTCTCGTTTGTGAACTGGTTAGAGCCAAGAGTTGTTTAAGTCGAGAAAACTTATCCAGAATCAGATAGAAAATTACGAGTAGAACTCCAACGAACCTTTTCAAATTCATGGACCTTTGGAGTTTCTTCAGCATGACAAGGACAGAGATGCACATTTACACGAGGACAACTCTGAATAGATCTGAACTCTTTCTTATTTATGCATCTTTTAGCAGAGATATCCTTCACAGGATGAAGGCCCTCGCTTGTCACTGTTGTTTTATACTGATAAGAATCGTGTAACATGCTTTCCTTCCCCTCTAATATCTGGAGGGCAAGTTACATTAACAATGTAAAATCATTACTTGCCTAAATCTACCATGCAATAGAAAATCGTTAAAAATGGGTTTACCAATGAATTACAAAGATGGCTGGTCGTGGGTCCTTGAAGCGCTGAGATGTGTTCAGCTGGAGATTTCTGGACATCCTTAGTATTTTGCGAGCATGCAGCACTATGATCCAACTGTTTGGAAGATGCTGAGCTTTTGATCTTCCTCTCATTCTCAAGAAGCAAATTCCAGAGCCTGCCAAACAGAAAGTAACAAAAGCAAGCTTGATGGATCCTGCTGGAGGCAATGATCGAAGACATATATAAAAAAGTCATCATTGTAAGGTTATTCCTACACTTAAATGTGGGAGAAACAAACAGAATCATCTAAAGGATCACCCAAGTAGCCGTTTACTACTTAAGACATTAAAGCAGTTCTTATAGATCGAGCAGCGCAGATACCAACGAGGGAGTAATGGTATGCATCCTCAACCTGAAGCTATTTGAAAGTAATGAGAAGGTTAAACAGGTGACAAACAAACTAGAACCAGAATCCCAAAGACTAACATTTGAAACTGAGTCAATGGGCATGATATAACAAACATATGCAGGAAATTAACACCTAGTACCAAGACACAAAATCTACACTCTTCTCCCCCAGAAAAGCATCCAAGTCATCTCTTGCTTGATTCTGGGTTTTCCCGTTACATACGAGCACTGTAATATAATCCTGAACCAAATGCAGAGGTGAAGCAAAGACATCAGAAAACAAGAGGTTTGTGCATAACACTAATGACTACATGCAGGATAAACATACCAGTAAGCCTAAAGCAATACTCACGAAACAATTGTAAAAATATTAATGACTACACCTAACAATATATAAAGTCAATACAGGTTCGCATTTCTGACCATGCTCTTCAAAGAGAAGCCAAAAGAAACTTCTCTAAACCACCGCTGATCGAGCACATTTCCTTTTTCGTTCTTCCATTTGCAAGCAATTAAAAATGAAGATTCCAAGATTATAGATTATTTTTCATCAGTGAGAAAGATTTAAAACTCCTCAGCAGCAGCCACACAACCAAATCATTGAATAAAATGACGAATCCCATGCTTACTAATTTACCATCATCCCCATTTTGGTTGTCACTCTTCTGTTACAGTGGAATATCTTCAAATCAATAAACTAGAAAGCTCCGTGTAGCACTTATCTCTAAGCCCAGACTACTATCTCTGAAAATCCACCCTTATATTTGTCGGCCTGTAAGTGCTCCAAAGAACACGTTGCCGGTGTTCAACCTCATTAAACCAGTTGACAATAAATCGTACACCCTTGGTAATATAGACTACACAACACAAGAACACTTAAGCCAACAACAAATACGCATCTCATCAACAATGCACCACTCATGGCTCATGTCCCCGATCATGGCAACGTACAAGTGCAAGCCATTGATCCCCCGAGCAGCAAGTAACCCATCATCTCTCATATTCATACTACATCACCATCACAATCACCAACATCCCACACATCATCACACTAAGCACTCCAACAAAGTGCTCAACACTCTAATACCTCGTCACGCATCACTTCTTGACACGACCACCCATCGAAACCCTAAAAATCGACACGACTCACGCGTATCCCCACTTCATTCCATCAACAAATCACACAAAATCCTAAACACAACATGTTCAAAACAGGAAAGCGATAATCAGATATCACAAACCCTAAACACGAAACCGAGACTTCGAAACTCTGATATAAAAATCATCGCATTGCATATATATCATAGAAAACCGAGTATCGAAGAGGGAAATGCGAAGAGAAGGAGTCATGAACCGCGAGGACGTCGTCGACGAAGTGGCGGCGGAGCTCGTCGGAGATCGATCGCTTGAGATCGGACGCCTTTTGAGATTTTCGGTCGAGGTTGAACGTGATAGGAGATACGGAGAAGATCGCCGCCATTCTCCGGCGCCGAAGAGAGCAGCTGGCAATGAAGAGTGTATGTGTACCAGTGTTTTGAGTGGCTTTTGTAATATTACATGAAAGCTGGCTGTCTTTATAATTTGGTATCCAAGGCCAGGGATCTCTATGTAACAATGAAAGAAGGTACGCAAGATATTTACTGCGATGGATTGTTGGGAACTCTATTTGTTGTATCATAAGATAATTTGTTTTAAACATTAGCTGACAGATATTCCATTATGTCTTGATTCATTCACGTGCGTTAGTTATAAATTTTGACATTTCCGTTATACATAATTGTCAATTCATAATGTCATTTTAATATTTTGTTATGATTATATGATGATCAAATTTTTATGACCAAAAGTTGATGGTCAAGTTTTAAAGAACAATATGGACGAACTCGATGAACAACCGTTGAGGCTATTTGCCTTTGCACCCAAACACGAATGAAAAAACCAGTTCATATATTGTCAAGAACAAAATTGCCCTAAAAGAGTTCACCCAGTCCTCGATCATCACCAAGCGTTGCTCATTCACGCTTCTTATACGTCGTTCGGATCATTAGCCACAGTTCAAAACTGAAGCTTCGAGCTGAGACATCAACTGCCGGAAAAAATTGACTAATAATACAGATTTGGTTCAATGAACCGACAACAAAATTTCTGAGAGGACTCTACATCATTCTACACTATCAACAGCTCTTAATCGCTTTAACCGCGATTGAGCCAAAAATTGATACATATAATTAACCGCTAAAAGCCATCCAACTCATCATCACTGCTGTATGCTTCCAACAGATCACTGCCATCCGGCTCATCCCCATCGTCATCTTCCTCATCATCTGTAGCCGCAAACCCAAACAACTCATTCCCGCCATTGAAATCCTCATCGTCACCTAGAAGATCCTCAACATCTCCTCCAATGCTGTCATCATCGTCCTCATCACTACTATCGTCCCCCTCGCTGTCACCGTCTTCGATGAGGTCTGAACTCAACAATGGGTCGACATCCTCCTCACTGTCCTCGTCTTCCTCTTCGCTCTCTGCGTCCTCTGGGTCGGAGTCATCGTCCGTAGGCCTCCGCCGGCCGATCTCATAGATCCTGGCGGAGTACATCTCACCCTGATCGTCCATTGTGACGAGCCCAACAAAGGAGTCCGTGGGCTCCGTGGCTAAGTCGAGCACACAACGGTCTACTGGCACTGTGGCGATGTCCGTGTAGTTGATGGCATCCACTGTCCGGAAGGCAGAAAAGAGAGGGTGCTTGGAACGGCGTGCCTGGATAGCTGACGTCATGTCATCCACATTTCTTCTAAGAATGGCGTATATCACATCTCCGCTGCCATTAAACGTGATTGTTGTTTGGTCCAACGATGGCACACTTCGTAGAAGACGGGAATTTCGGAGATCCCACACCTCCGAGTTTATAATGACCTGTGCATCAAAGGTGCCATCCAAAATTAATCAGTAATAGGAGGCTATAAGTTGCTTGATAGCAGAACAATCCTATAAGTAAAAACCACATGGACAAAATCAGGGGAAAAAGAACATGACTACTGGTCGCAGAAAACGTTTCTTCTGCAATACAGCCACACTAAAATCCCACAAATGCGCAATAGAAGAAAACCAAGGATCATCTGGCAACAAAACACAAGTTTCCTCCATATGGAAAGCTAATAAAAGTACCTCAATTCCCGCAGGATGAAAGCCGCCACCACCATAATCCGTGAACTGATCGAATCGGTGGACAGGGCCACCAGACCGCCGGTCCCACAAGATGCCATTCCATAACAATATTTTGTCCTCATGGTTGAAGTGCACTAGAGAGTAGACATGCCCTCGACCAGTAGAACCAGGTGATGTATCTGACAATGTTTGAACCAAGTTGTACTTCTCAACATCATACAAAAGAATTTCGCGGCGAGATGAATCAGAAGGCAAGGCAGCAAACAGAGTCCCTGAGTTGCTGAATCTTGCCGATCTACAACCTTCAAATGAATGCATGGGTCCACCTGAGATTGAACCTGCATCCCAAAGCCTCACATCACGAGAGCTCGATGAGAGCACAAGTTGGATGCCATCAGAGCGATATGACTGAACCATCGTCACTGGAGACTGGTAGCTGGCACAGTTCTCCAGCACATTGTTGCTGTTGGTATCAAACAGTTTCAACTCTCCACTAAGAGTCCCAACAGCAACTTGCGAACAATCCCCCAGGAATGTCATGCACGTCAAAACCGAAGCAGCATCATCTCTACAAGTTCTCCATGGTCTGAATCTGCTGTACACAAATTGACGATCCTTCCTACTCCAGTGGGATCCACCATATGTGCTTCTGAACTCGCGGTTATTGAGACGAGCAGTCACATTTGATGGAGCATCAAGACTCCTTTTCGGCTCAGGACAAACATGTGGATGCAAAAGTGAAAGGGGTGGCAATGTCGTTATAGGAACAGGACACTGGCGATGCTGGTGCTTGAGAAACTGCACAACAATGGAATCCAAGGTCAGCCGTTCAGTGCCTCCATGCTGCAAATCACTTGAAATTCCAGCATGAGAAACACCTGGAGTTTCAATGGACTGATCCTCCAAAGCATCTGGTTTTCCCATGAGAAATGGAGGACGCCCATGAAGGTCTATGGAGCTAGATGAAGTAAAGAATCCACCTCCATCTCCTCCCAAAAGACTGGTTCGGCGAGCACTATTTGGAGTTTGAAAAGGAGAACGAAACCCATGCTCAGCAACATGTGGTCTTTTCCCTGCCGGTGCTGAGGCACTCTCCCTATTTTCAGTTGACTTTCGTTTCATAGGCAAGATAATAGGACTCTTAACCTGTGTCTCTCCATCCGAGTTCAATTTCGTACATGATACAGAAGAAGTCTCTGGAGCCGCTGTAGAAACAGGGGGCTTTCTAGAAGCACCTTGTACCTTGTTGGCAAAAGGAACTTGTGGATCATTTGTGGAGTTCTGATCTTTTGATTGCTGATCACATGAGCAGATAGCTTTCTTCTTTGCAGAGATAGCTGATTCACTATTTAAGTGAAAATTCTCATCCCGAGTAGTGAATTTCGACTTGATATTGAGGAAGCCTTTAGGGGCTCTACCACAAGGCCAATGAAATTGTACCGAAGGGGGTTCTAGCGTCGTCGGATGATTAGTGAGAGATAATGAAGTGGACAATGATGGTAAAGGTGTCAATTGGGCCTCCTTCAACAATGTATCAGCAGTGTTACCCAAACCACAAGCCTTGACATGTTCATGAATAAGCAGCAAAAGTTGCCTGAAAGTTTCCACGACAAAGTGAAAGAAACAAACATTACGAGTAAGAACTTCAACAAAATAGCAAACGTCGCGGCAAAATTAAGTAGTTCCAGCAAGAGCAAATGCCTGGAATCATAGGTGATTGGTGTGGCTGCAGCTATAGCGGCTCTCTCAATTCGTCTTAGTGTAGGAGTTGCAGCATCTCTCGCAGCTGATGTGCTAGCACGACCTGAGTTGGTTACGATCTAGAGGAACAGGCAAGATGGAAAAACAATGAGATGTTGACGATTCATTCCATGGAAACAGTGTCAAGGAAAATAAAAGTACACTCATAATTGATAACAGAAGCAGTAGTGTGATGTCAACCATTTAGCGATTTGGAGCTATCCTTATGAACCATCCATTCAATCACCAAATGCACCACAATATGGTTTCTTCATTCAGCTCCATTAGTCACAAATGACCACATGCAAGTCGCACTAGCATCAACTATGACATTTGCATCAACTCACATGTCATTTTTTAACTCTATGCATGACTTAAAAAACTATGGAGAGAACAACATCAAGCTGCAAAATTTGTACTAGTTCTGAGAAGAAAAGACCAAATAGTTTGATTCTTCCCTAAAATCTCTCCACCCTCATTTTCCCATCCTGTTACCTGCATAAACCCAAAACTCTTTACCTCTAGCATTTGAACATGGGGACGGAGTATTATTTGTTTTAACCTTTATCAGTAGATAACTAACCGGAAATAAAGAGCATTTGATCGCAAACAATTTAACACTTACAAAGCAGATCATTTGTTCCAAGACCAATCTATTAAAGTATTATATATATCTAAATACACAACATTCTAATGGTATGTGGGACGCCATCCTATTTGTATGTTAAAATTTTTAACTTTTTTTTATATCTTTTACGAAAAACAAAAACAACACCTTTACTATAAAAGAAAATAAAAATAAAAAATCTCCTATTATCTTAATTTTTTCATATTATTTTTTTAATGAGAAAATGATCCTGTGTAGTGCACGGATTATTATTCTATTAAAAATAACAAAAAAAGGGGACATGTGTCTATGATTTGTCATTGGGAATTCGGAGTACGCCACCATACATGGGTGATGGGTGTGGGATAACAATGGGTTAGATCAGAACGAGTACATGAGTTGACTAGCGTGATGATGGCCCAGGGAAATACCGGATAAGTTAAACAAGAAAGACAACAAGAAGAATCAAAGGTGGAAAACATTCTTACCCCAATCAACTCGATAGCAACCTGAGCAAGTTCAGTTTGCCACTTGTTCTGCTCACCTCCTGGTGTTTGGTTACCTACATCTCGGATGAGCTCTGACAACTTTTTCCCAACCTAGAAACAAGAGAGGTGGTAATAAGTGAATAACACATCGCAAGCACACTCCATACTGATACATAACACACTAAGACAACTCGTTTTATTCTCCAAAGCGTAGCTAAATAAGATGGAGTAGAAGAGAAGAAAATATAAGGGCTTGTTTGATATCGTTGTTGATTTCTATCTTCTATTTTCGTTTCACTAATTAATTGATGAATAAAAATGTTTGTTACTTGTTTTCGAATTCTCAAATTGATGAAACGGAAGGTGAAAACAGAAATAAAAAAATGATTTTCTGTTTTTGATTCCGGATTCATCTTAGTGCAGTTTTCAATTTTTCTTTTACAAAAAATCATTTTATTTTATAAAGTGATTTTTGATTTTCATTGTTGGTTTTCTATTTCTATTACTGATTTTGGTTTGGTTTTCACAAAAAGATATCAGCATGAAACCACACCCAAAAAAAGAAAAAAAAACTCAGTAAGACATTATTATCATGCAGCAGTCAGATTTTTAATCCTCACTGCAGTGATAATGATATTTAACAGAATCATGAATGCAACGAGGAAACAATGATTCACCTGAAGTTTGGTTAATATATGTGCAATTGTATCATCCCTTGCCAAGCCAAGCAGAACTCGGCAAGCAAGTGCCCGAAGACAATCAAGATCACCAGGAGGGGACATAATGCGTGACTGCAGAAGCTGTAAAAAGACCTTAATACCATTGTTAGCACGGACTGCATCTCTTGCTTGGCGATACCCTTGTTCCAACTGAGCAGCAAGGCCAGCACATCCAGCTCCAGCACCTAACGTAATTCTACGATCACCTACCAATCCAGAAGCCACAGGGGTGGAAGTCTGTGAGCCGTTGCCCACAAATAATCCACGATCCACCATACTGGATTCATTAGCTTTTTCTTTGGGCTCACCATGGTCTGACATAGCAGCAGCACGATCCGAGACACTTCGCTCAGAGTTTTTATCTCGTGTTTCCATACCAGGAGCAATAGAAGTTTGGAGTGGATAAGATTGCTGATTTTGTACTGTGGGAGGTGGCCTATTACTGATTGATGGAGGTGGACAGACAAGATTCACCAGCACACTCAGTGCTTGCTGAATAATCTGACAAATAAAACAAGTACGTAGATATGCATCAACAATATAACCACAAAGAAAAATCGCATCAAAGTTTCCGGCAAGAAGGGATGGAGCTCCTACCTCAGGGTCCAAATAAGTATGGCCATTCAGGACATCCAAAATTCCAGCTACACCAATACGATCGTTGCTCAGCGTAGCATTCACAATCAATTTCCGACTATAAGGTACCAATGTTACAATGTGCAGGACACTCAACGCATATTGAAGCAAGTCGTGCAAGTAACGATCAACAGGCGGGGCCTGCATATATCGTTTACCAATGCATCAGGGAAAAAGAAAGCCCACATTACAATTAGTCGAAAGTACATTGTTGAGGGGATACCTGGCCAAATTCGAGCATTGTAACATGCCCATTACAAGCAAGAAACTTGTCCACAGCAGCCCAGCGAGCTCTAACGATCGCAGGTCCCAACTTCTTGTCCTTCTGAATTTGAAGAAAAATCGCATCCATAGCCTCATTACTTATGTCAAGAGGCTTATAGGCTGCCCTCACACCAGGTATATTTCGGTTAGCACCCCGGCTGCTTTTATTTGGGCGTATAGAGTCCACCAAGAGAATGAGATGGGCTCTAAAGTACTGTCGTAAAGCAACACAGGTATGATAAGCTATCTGCTTCTCCGATGAAGTGAGTACTTCACCATTAGGACGATCATTTCTCATTGTACCAGAAGCAGAAGGCCCAAGCGACCCGGAATTAACACCAGATCTTCCTAAAGCAGCACTCTGTAAAAGATTAAGAAACTTCTGCAAACCATCCTGAGAATCGAACACATCAAGGACTGCTCTGAATACAAATGCAGCTGCAAAAAATAAAGCTGCATTTTTCCTCGCTTGATCGAGAGGACACTCTAGAAGCTGGAGGCCCAACTCAACAACCTGACGAACAGTATCCGAAGGAAGAGCACATACACGCTCCATAATTCCCTGAAAGAATGTCAACAGGAAAAGCAATGAATGGACAAAAAAGATACGGAGAAAAGGGTGTTATTTATAACACCCTTGAGAGCTTTCAATTGGATGATCAATTAAAAAATATTCTACAAGCAATATTACACATTTCTGGAGTTAGTGCACTACCTGAAGAGAACCGATGGTGAACAAACAAGAAGAAAGACCAAGAAAAGTCTGAGTCACCCTCGGGGCAAAAAGTAGCTTTTGTATGCCACCCCTATCTACAAACAATGCTGCGAATTTCTTGTGGGCTCCCAAAGCTCTAATTAGCTTCAATACATCAGGCAAGAGAGTGGATCTCTTGGAGTCCTCATTCTTAGAACACCGCATCAACAACATCAGGCAGACATCTACCCCCTTCTCATGCAGCACAGGCCCAAGAACTTCAACATACTCCCCTAGGATCTCAAGACACTGGATGCAGAACTTTTCTCTTTGCTCCGCAACCACATTGACATCAGGAATAAAAAAATCTAAAACATCCTCATCCATTTCCTTTTCTCTTGTTTCTGATGAGTCAACTACATCAGTAGGACTCCTTCCATTAACCAATTCAAAATAGCACATAATAAGAGGAAGTAAAATGTAAAAACAACAGAAATAACCTGAGCACCAATAACATGAAAAGCATCCTACAACAAGGTGAAAAAGCAACACGAAAGTAAACAAGTTACAGCATACACTAACCTTGGCACTTTAACTGCAGTAGCAGCATCAATTACAGCAGCCACTGCTTTTGAAGCAGCAAGAACAGCGGCTTCCTCATCATTTGTTGCTTTAAATTCCTGTCATAAAAAAAATAGATGCAACTCAGAATGAAGGAGAAACAAGTTCTTGTCTCTGCAGGGTAGGAAGTAACCAAGACCTACTCACATCTAAAGCAGCACTTTTGACGAGTTCAGCAGCAGCACCTCGAGCCGCTATAATAGCTTCTGCATGCGCATTGGCCGCCCTAGCTTCAGATTCAGCCGCTCTAACAGCTGATCTCACCAGGTCAGTGATATCCTTACCACCAACTTTACACTCTTGGAAGAGGTCATCATTGTCCTCACTCCCCGTGGGCAAGACATCAGCAGCCATCCCATTTGAGCACTTCTGAGCATCAGGGGTTTTTTTTCCATCAATATTTTTTGCCATAATTCTCTCCCTACTTCGCCCTTGTCCTAACCTAATCCCTGACCCTGGAGAGCTTTGATGTTGTTCAGCCTCTAAAGTACCTTCGCTAGACCTCACCTTACCCCTAGACCTTGGCCATCCACTCGTTCTTCTCCTGGATGAGTCATCTCTCATGCTTTCGTCAAAATCGTCAACCCTAATGGGTCTTTCAGGGCCATTTCGGTCAGCAACTTTTGACCTTTCGTTCGGGGCAGCTCGGCCATAGTGCCTTTCACCGGCATCAGCATCAAGATTGTGATCATCAGCCCCTTCATCAAAACCATACCAGCTATCTTCTCCATGTATCTCCCGGCCAACGCTTCTACCATCCTCAATGTCACTTGGATCTAATCTAGCTCCGTCAAGCTTGGAATCATCACGAGGAGAAGCTTCTAAGACATGTCGTATCCTAACCCGGTTCTCATCTCTGCTTCGGCTAGAAACATTTGTACCCTTGCTCTCGGTGGCATGCATACCATCTCTCTGTGTGGTGCTTGCATCCCCCAAGACCCGAGTTCGAAGATATCGCATAAGCTTTGCAGAAATCCCAGAAGTCAGGACATCCTCGACAACCTGGCCACCACTGCACCCACCAATCGAAATTTCAGGTCCATAATACAGGAATTAAAAAAAAAAACATTTAGACCATAAATCTAAGAAGAGATGATGAAAGCTTTTTGCTTGTACCCAGCAAGGCATGCGGCAAGAAGTCCAGTAGAGAAAGTCCTACGCATTTCAAAGTCAGAACATAAGTTATTCTTCTCTTCTGGTTGGTGGTTCGATATGCTACTTTCACCAGATGATCCGGAAGTGTCTTCCATAGCCCAAGCTGTTAACCTCTCCAATACATTTTCTTCAAAAACATGGGGAAACTGCAGAGAAGACAGTTACCACAGTCATAAACGTCCTTATATTGATATATTCCTCCGTGATGCACATAATGATGTAAAAGCATTATGAAGAACACTTGAGGGATTGACAAGATTACCGCCCAAGTTGGGGAACAGCTCATGAGAACCCTAGCGGAAGCAGCCTGGACTGAAATTGAATATCTGGTTTCACTAAGGAATTTGGAAGATATCAGTTCGAAGAAGTCATCGTATTCCTGTTAACAAGAACACCCAGACATGAACCTATAAGCACAGGCCAAGATTTTGGCCATCTCTGTTAATGGCAATTGCAAACCATAAGACGTGAAGCAACCTAAAGTACAAAGAAGAATTTTGGCCATTGTCAAGAAATTACCCGAACTAAATTTGCCAGTTGTCCAATACTATGTGAGGACCGAGAATTGCTCGAGGATGACTGGTTCTCTTCCATGTATCTGTTTGCACGGGCATAATCCAAGCAGAAAACATAAAATGAAAGACAGCATGAAAAAGATGTAAGAAAATCATTATAGAATTTCAACCATTAATAGAGGAAGAAATTAAGCAACCTTTAGATATAAACTACAAAAAATAAAATAAAAAATTGTGCTTTTTTGTAATGATCTTTGGGGAGGTTGATGATGCAGATGCAGGAGGGAGTGGGGTGTTGGATTGGGTTAGTAGGGTGATATCACAAAAGTGAAGGCAGCAAGCCAGCAACAAAGAACCTTCTCTCAGAATGCTTCGAGCATAATCATAATAAAATCCAATGCTATCACTGCCATGTGATTTAAAGATATTTTAATGGGCAAGTGATGGATGAACAGAATTGTTCTGCTAATGGGTGAACTTGAACAAATATGATTTCTTCACCTTCCACAGTTAAAGGCTTAGAGAGGGGAAGCACGGAGAGATAATAGACACCCCCTATAATGAAGCAATTATAATAACCATCCATAAACACTAAGTACATTTGCAACTCAATTAAAAAAAAAAAACAAATCTGCTTCATCCTGGAACCTTTCAGCTTGTACGTCTCCTTTCCCATTTCCAACAAAACTTAACTATATCTAGGTTTTGAACAACAAGCTATTTCAATTTAGAAGCAAAGACAAGCTTTGGATGAATATGTGTATCCAAGGAGTTCGAAACTGAAAAGTTCGATCCACACAGGTTGGAGAAATACTAGGGGACTCAAGAGGTACAGTTCAGAAAAGAAAAAAATAAAGGGGTCAATCTGAACGAAAGATTTCACTAAGTACTAAAAACAAGGGCAAAATGTTAAAGCCAACACATATCATGTGAGTCTTTACGCACAAACAACCTACATTTCTGACAACGGAAACACCCCATGGCCAGAACTAGTAGCCAAAACAGGACTTGAGCTTAGACTGAGGCTAGCCCAGCTTGCATGGCTCCACCAAACCGTGGTCCACCAACCGGAATCGCCAACGACCCCCCGAAACAATATAACCGTGAACTTAGCAATGCAATTCAGACAAGATCAAACTACATGTTTCCCAACGAAGCGAATCCTAATGAACACGAAATAACAACACAAAGCATCCCTAAACCGAACAATCCTACTATCATAAACTAAACAAATGCTCGTTTTCCCTATATGATCATAATTCATAAGCCTTATAGTTACAATCTCATAAACTTCAAACCTTCATTCCCCACCCCCCACCCCCCTCACACGCAGATGTCACTCACATACTAAAACAAGTCTCCCAAGCTCTACTATCCTCTCCTCGCCGATCAAATCACTTCAAGAACAGTAGAACACGAAATCGAAGTCCAAGAAAGAGCTGAAAAAAAGGCGAAAAAGCAGAGGGAGAAAAAAGACCTAGATTCTTGAGTTTCCATGATGGAGGCGAGGGCATGGAGCACCTTATGGTTAGGGTTTTCGTGATTCGATGTCACCATGTCCATCAGCTTCTGCGCTTTCGACATCATCCCGTCCTCCTCCTCTTCCCCTTCCTCTTCTCCCTCCTCCTCTCCTTCCCCCTCTCCTCCATCGTTTTGCAGCGCGTGTTCTTCACCGTCCTCCTCCTCCTCCGGCGGCGGCGGCGGCTGATTGTGCTCCGATTGGGAGGCGTGGACCATGTCGGAATCCATTAGGGTTTGGGATTCGAAGGGGGGATCGATGAGGAGGAGATTGTGTGAAAAATGGGATTGATTCGATCGAAGTAGTGAACTTTTTTGTGTCGATTTTAAGCTGGGATTTTAGTATTTTAGTGTGTTTTTGGTCGATGGGAATTATTTTTTTTTTTGTCGATGGGGATTTTTATATACGTAGGTTTGTGTTGAAAAGGAGATCAAATGGGGCCGACATTGGGGTTTGGGTATTGTTGCGTGTTGAAGGTTATTTGAGTTGGGTGATGTTCATGAAAATGAATGTTTTAATGCAACGAGTCCCCTTGCTTCTCCCACATGCCTTAATTCCGTAATTCCAATATTATGGATAGAGTCGGGAAGCACTTGCTTTCTACTTCACCATTAGTTTTTTTATTTTATTTTTATAGTATAATATTATAGATTCGATAACAGATTCTCTACATGGATTTTTTATATAGATATGCATATTTTAAATTTATTTATTTTTCATAATATATATTAAAAAATATATTAATGTTTTTTAGAATATTTTAGAATATAATAATTTTTTATTGATTTTTAAAATAATATATTTTATATTTTGTTTTACCTGAGATAATTCAATTTTTTAAATATTTGTATTTTTTTCTGACAAAATATTAATTTTGTATTATTTTAATGGTATAAATTATATAGGAAATGGAACTTCAATTCCTCAAATATAGAGAAAAATATAAGATATAAGGAATCATATAAAAATAAGGATAAAAAATCTGTTGTGTGATATATTTTTTGACAGATTTTCTATATATATGGATATTAAACCATATAGAAAAACTACTACTAGCGCTCTTAGTTTTCTTCTCCAAAGTGATCGTTTTAATAAATCTATTTTATACATTTTATTCCACCTATTTTGAATATAAAAGTTGGGAAAAATGTTTCTACTCCAAGCAACAGGAATTTGAAAAAATAAAATAAAATTTTAAAAGATAATTTAAAAGAATGTGTGATAGGAAAAACTCTACAACATGTTATTTCCTATTGCTTGCAGCACCAATCTTTTTTCGGTATAAGTTTTGTTTTTGTTATAATTATGAGGAGTATTATCCATATATTAATAAGAATGTTAATCAATATAGATGAAACATTGGTGATATTGTTGACTTAAGCAAAAAAGTTTTATGCGTCACTTTGAAACTTCTAGTTCAAATTGTAAAGGACATACTCGGCTTGAAAATAATTTATTTCCTGATGTGTGTAAAGTCCGCATAAGCTCTTAGTGTGTTATTCCCTCAATTTCAAAATAAATATAATAAATTGATCAACACAAGATTTTACGTGTGTT
Organism: Drosera capensis; assembly: GCA_001925005.1. Lineage (NCBI taxonomy): Eukaryota > Viridiplantae > Streptophyta > Magnoliopsida > Caryophyllales > Droseraceae > Drosera > Drosera capensis. Next base: position 19,848 of record LIEC01007417.1, read on the forward strand.
GAATTTTTATGGAATTTGATATTTAAAATTTTTTATTTATAATTGTGTTTATTGTAACAGTTGTGTGAAGAGATAGTGAATATATCGTATCATATTATATATTTTTTTAGATAAAAACTTTTCAAATATGATAATTTTATAATTATTATGTGACAAAGAGTATATAACAAGCATGGGAATATACATAGCAACAACATTTCCTCCATGTAATTGCCAATGGTATCATTATAAAGATATAAGCTCGTAGTATTACTTTAGCATTAACTTTCAAGCCATTTCCGGCCTGAATAGAAATCCAGGATACAATTCGTCGCAGTGAGTCCTCAAGAAACCGCTTAATATGTAATAGCTCCATGACCCTCTCACGTACCGACGACTTTATTATGCATATTCATATAGCCTGCTTATACTCTGATCATTTTTTCATACTGCCCCCTGTTTTAGGTTGACAGATTACTAAGACGGCCAAAGAGCAGTATATCGGGGTGTGTTTTCTTTCTATCTGGTATTTCAGAGTTGTTACGAGTCCATCCACGAACGAACGGCATTGAACATCAGCTTAATTAGTTGCAACTGCCAGGTCCAAAGCCAAGCCTTCCATTGTCGACATCATAAATCACATTAAACGTCTGTTGCTGGGTGTTCCCGAGTATCCCAAAAGAACTGGGATCACTATTCCCGGCAAAGGCAAGGCACACCTGAGAGATCGACACGACGTAGAGTATTCCTGGGAAGCCAAACCTCCACTGTGCACCGTTATTGAACAAGAGGCTGATTGCTGGCACTGTGATCCGAGAGTATGAACTGAAATCATAGCAGGTGTCCAGGATCGAGAGAGCAGATGCTGTCGGGTACCCGTAGTTGGACATGATCCGCGTGAAGGTACTTTTGAGAGCGCTGTATGCTGCTGGTGGCAAGCGAGTTATGACCGTGCCTGAGTCGATGATGGTGCCAGCGGTGGAGAAAACAGAGGGAGAGATGGATAGTTTGATGCCTCCAACACTGATCCCCTGCAGCCTCACGAAGTAAAATGATGGGTATTGGTAGCTTGACAGGAGAGGAGTGTACACTGTAGCCGACGAAGCCTGTTAAAGGACAAGAAAGTGACTTCAGAATGTAAAATAAGAGGAGCATCAGAACAGGATTGACTACAGGTAAGAATAGTAGTTCATTGGTTGAGTATAAACAGCATACAAACACCTTTAAAAATGCCCCTTGGTCTTGCATTCGTAAAAGAGACCATGATACTGTCATGGATATTATATCGACATAAATGTCCAAATAATAGTTACGATATTACATGAAAAAAGATATCCACAAATAGTCGTTTACCCATATTAATATTACATATATGATATCATACTAGATATTGATTGTTACGGATATTTATAATGTTATAATATTTTTTGATATTAATAAATATTCGGTTCATATGTTTTATGTATGTTATATATGCATCCTTTAGATAACAATCTGTTTATTATACATATTGATATTTAGAATGTCATGTTTTAAGCAATACCACAAATACATAATTAAGTGACTCCCTACAATGGGAAAGCTTCAACATACCGAGCCACTGTCGCCGAATGTGAGCGAACCGCCAGAGCCAGACCTTGTCGGCAAGCAGTAAGAAAAATATCGTCCATACTTAGCCGCAACCTGTGAGAAAGCTGAAACCTGGTCCCGTCCTAGCCCAAGCAACCCGTCGGAGCCCGTAAACCCTTGGTTATTCTCCCCACAACCAAACTTGAAATTTGGAAAGACGTGGCCAGGAGTCAGGGTAAGTGTTTCTGTTCCATACCAGCCCATAGAGAAGGATGAGTCCCCATATCGAATTCCATAAACGCAGGTAGAACCAGAGCAACCCGGAAGCGTGCTCGTAGCCGAAGATATACTGGCACATGCCGCTGAACTGCACGAGATATTGGTGTATGTGCTCGACGCACTCGGGTTAAAGATAGCATCAACTTGAGAGTAGCAAGTACCAGCGCAAGGCTGGCATTGAGTCCAAGTTAAGCTGCTGCCTGCATCCACAAAGCAAGCAAGGACGACCAGAACAGATTATTAGAGAACTAGAGTGCATGTGAACTTAACCACATAGATAAATTGAATCCTGCGAATTGAGACTCATACCTGTGTCAAATACCAGGTAAAGTTTCCTTGCTGGAGTGCCAAGTCCAACAGGGACCAAGTAGTTTCCTGAGCCGATCGAGATTCCTGATTTCGCAGGAAGTGTCACTGCACTCGCGGCAACCTTGTCAACTGTTGGTAGGCTGACTCGAGAATGGATGTACTTGACTCGGGCTTCATCCCTCTCGAGTAGTTCACTATGACTCGGGTTGGTGGTTTCATCAGGATTTCGTTTCGAGCAAGGTCCATAACTATGTACCACTTCCATAGTCGCATCTTGCTTTTGACCTACCCATAAAAAAAACCCCCCGAAAATGCAGAAAATCAACTTGACTAATGGAGCTTTTGGTTAATTTCATGTTCGATCACATAATAGTTTCTGTCGATCTTCATTGATCTTAGTGAACATAATATGAGAAAGAATCGCTGCTTTGTTGATGTATAATATTAAAAAAAAGTGTTTATTGGAACGACTAAATCATCATATTGGTGCTGATGGAAGTTCTGAATTCAGAAAAACTTCGACGCCTAAGATTAAAAGTTGCCTTGCAGATTTGCAACCTCATAACTATGACAGCACGAGCTTTACAGTAACGAAGGAAACAACATGAATCCCTGTAGTAAGAATAGTTAGGAAGATAAATTAACGGCAGATCACTAACCTTTCGAAGAACTCATACAACTCTCTCGTGGCAACAAAGATGAGACCTTAACATGATGATAGTGATCATGTAGAGTCCCTGTTTCATCTTCATGTCCCAGGTTTCGTCCGGTCACGGCTACCTCCACACTTAGCAGACCAAAGGAGCAGATGCATAAGAAAACAATCACTGTACTGCTGAACTTAGCCATATGACTTGTGTTTTTTACCAAAACTTTGGGCCGATGAATCCCTTATAAATACTACTCCTATCAAAGTTCTCATTGACCCCTTAGCTACAACTCACAAGTTGATAGTTGGCCCTCAAATATAGGAAGATTTGCTAACTTCGCCCACAACTAGGTATTTGTTGAGATTAATTGTTGCCAAAAACATTAATTGTAGCCAAAAACTTCATACCATCATGACTCCACTCCCCAGCATCCAAAGGGATCAATCCTACAGCATAGAAACTCCAAACAACATAATCGTATTGTACCCTTTCACCGCATCTCGCCATCACCGTACCATTGCGTCTCCTCCAAAAGAAAAACTTTATACTTAACTCGTGGTTTCGCCATTGAACTTATTGGATGTAAGTTGTCTAGAAATTTATGCTTATGATAACTAGATTCATATGTTATTGATCGAAAAGAGCGACACTCCACGACATCACCGTCAATAGTCATATCTGAAACCGGAGCATCAACACCACGGTACACAGCTTCTCCAATGGCGGTAACAAATTTTGACCAGTGAACGGTCACCACCTACATTCTTCAATTCCACTCTAGCAAGTTGTGCTTGTTCTTTGTTATTGGCTTCCTTCACCATCTTTGTCCCATATTTTATCATCAATATTTCCCATAAAAATATTTGGTATTATGACTTATGTGTCACAGGTCAGGTCTAGTAGATTTTTTTAAATTTTTTTTTAGAATAGGTCTAGTAGATATTAGTTATGTTAGGATACTCCTCGGTCCTATAATATAAATAACATTTGTACACTTGAGCTGTAGGAACATTCTTTTATTGGCAAACATTTTATCATAAAAATATCAAAATAATAATTATCTGTTATAGTGCAATCCGCTAATCTCCCTTCGAGCGCAATAAACCCCCTATCTTTAATAAAATAATATTTTTTATGTTAGGATACTCTTCAGTTCTATAATATAAATAACACTTGTACACTTGAGCTGTAGGAACATTCTTTTGTTGGCAAACATTTTATCATAAAAATATCAAAATAATAATTATCTGTTATAGTGCAATCCGCTAATCTCTCTTCCAGCGCAATAAACCCCCTATCTTAAAAAAATAATATTTTTTTCATCAAATTACACAACAATTCAAAACATAGTATCCCTTTGTGCCAACACTGCATAATAATTATATTATTCATTATATATTTTGATGTGGTATGAATTTTATTTTGATCCAGGATTATGATATATAAATAAACCTATTTTTGATATTTCATGATTATTAAAAAATTGTTTGTTCGTCTAGCGAATCATTCGTAACGCGATCAACTTTTTTGTTTGTGAAAATAACCCAAAATTATATTTTTTTTAGAAAAATTTTCAAAATCATACGCACTGAATAATATTTTCAAAAATATACTACTTCCTTCGTCTCATTCAAATTTTAACATTTTTCTTTTTTGTCGTTCCATTCAAATTTCAACCTTTTATTATTTATCAACTTTTTTCATACAAAAATATTAAATTTTCGCTATTTTGTATCACATCAATTCACCTTTAATCATTTCTTTTTTTTTTCTTTCCCATACTTTTTTATCTCATATATTATATTCATAAGAACAAAATTATCGTATATAAATCATCGTAACGTTTTAATTTGAATTGTAAACTTCCCACTCCTTCTTTCTCCTTTCTCCTTCCTCCTCTGTCGACCCGGAATCCCTCCAATCCGACCGCGATTTCCACACCAAGCTCCTCATCGCCTCCAAAACACGCTCCTCTCGTCATATTATTTCCTTGTTAGGGTTTTCTTCCGATCGAAAGTCGAGACGAATGTGTTTGGTGTTTGAGTTGATGGAGAATGGGAGCTTGCAGGACTGCTTGTTTGGGAAGAGGAAGGGGGAGGAGGAGGGGTTGATGGATTGGGGGGTTAAATTGGGTTAGGTTACGATCGATGTCGCGAAGGGATTGGAGTTCTTGCATTACAAGTGTGAGCCAGGGATCATACACGATGATTTAAAGCCGAGTAATGTGTTGATTGGGGGAAGGTTGAAGGGCGAAGATTGGGGATTTTGGATTAGCTAGGTTTAAGGTTGGGGAGAATGAGTCATGTAGTGATTTGGGGCAACAGCTTGGGTTGGGATTGAGAGGAGGGAATGTTGGGAGTGTGGATGATTCTGGCTCGGTTGGGGAGACGGAAAGTGTCACGACTACCATGGTTGGGTTTGATGATGGGAGCGTTAGTGTTGTTATTGGCATGGATCGATCGCCTGAGGGAATGTGGGGCCAGAGGAGGATTGAAGCGAGAAAATACCTGATCGAAAAATTTCATGATATTGAGTATCGTTTTATTTATTAAAATCTCATATTAATATTAAAATTTATGTTGTTATTATTTGAATGTTTTTGATCAATTTTTTTTGTTTTTTGTTTTTTAATTGTCATATTGTTTCATTTAAATTTATCTCTATTTCAAAAATAACACAGACGTTCTGTTTATGAAAACATAAGCGTTTTGTTTTAAAATAAAAAAAACACTCTATTTCTGAGAAAATATAGACGCACATAAACTTGAACTCGACTCGAACTCGATTTTTGTATCTCTTGTTCGAGTTCGACTAATGTTCGACTCGTGATAAATAATAAGTGTTCGAGATCGAGTTTTGAAAAACTTGACTCGGTTCGCTTCATTTATAGCTCTATCTCGAGGGAATATGGAGAATAAAATATCTTCATGGTAGCTATAAAATATCTTCACAATTTACATAAGATAGTTTGACCCAACATCGGATTTTATGTATGCTGAAATTTTTAGAATTTGATAAAAAAAATAATATCATTTTTAATTTAGAATGTTTAATGTAACATTTAAAAGAGAAAATAATAAGTAGTATATCATAAAAATATATAATTGATTTGATTTTTTTAAATTAAAAAATAATAATAACTGAAATAATGTAAGTATATTAAAACAGACAAAACAAATATTATTTTTATTACGAACCGAAAATATTATATAGTATGTTTTAGGACTGCTTAAAGTTTAATAGGGGGTCTACAAACACTAATCTTCTCTGAAAACATATTCATGTATAGATTATATAGCCTTGCAAGTTTAATATCCGAAACAGTTGGTTTATTCTCAATATTGATTCGAGACACGTGAGTGCATGTAGGTGGGCACTGCGGATACGGTGAGAATAGAATAGGATCTTACTGACGCGTTCACCCATTAATTACCAATTTCTCAATTTCTAGAAGTATCTATACCTACTTTACCCGATTGTTGAGAGCATAGACCGCATCGAATATCTATTCGGTCAAGATTCTGAGTTAATGGATCATTAGTTCCATTTAAACTATAAAAGTAATGAGTGTTACATGATTTCAATAAAATTATTGTAACACTATAACATTTTTTTAATAGATCAATTTATTATAACACTATTTATATTAAATAGTGAAAAATAAGGAGAAAAATTTTAAAGATTTTGATGCAATTGCTCTAAGTTTATAACTTCTTAGACGTAATCAATTAACAAAATTGGTTTGCTGGCAAATAGATTAGGGAATCAGGACCCTTAGGCATTTTCTTTTATTTGATAGCCAAGACTCTTGAGCATTTTCGATTTGGTAGCATGAAGTGTGGTTAGCATTTGATTAGATAATAATTTGGTACGTTGATAAACATTGTAAATACAGATTGGATATAATTGTCTTGTAATTCCTTCATTTTATAATAAATGCAACGAATTGATTTATATAAGAATTTATATGTTTATGTTGAATTTTCGTTTAAACAATTTTACGTCTTTATGATTGTGTGAGAGGAAGGAAAGAGAAAAAAAATATTGGAGAAGAAATGATAATGTAATGAGTCGATATGATATAAAATAAAAAATGAAAATGTTTTGATATTTTTGAAGAAAAAAAATTTCTTATAAGAAAATATTACATTTTTTATGGGATTCCACGTGTTCATTTTTTATTGGTTTATATATGTCAATTTCATATTGGTTTATATTTATCACGTTACTATTGGTTTATATTTATCACGTTACTATTGGTTTATTTAATGATGAATTAATATTGATTATCAAAAGATTACATCATTATTAAACATGTGAAGAATTAAGTCAATCAAATTGAGCCAAAATATTACCAAGCATTATCAGCGTCCCGAAGACGATCATATTAAGCCAGTCAAGATAATAAAGATAAATTTTTTGAGTATCCCGCCCATCTAGGACCAAACTTTGATTGTGGTTAATTTGGTACTCTCCCTCACTACATCGGGAAGTATCAAGGGTTCTACCAATGCTATTTCTTAATGATCAATTTTAATTCATAAAAAAATTCAGAACTAATTTTAAGGATATATAGTTCTTTGATTTGAGTTAGTCTCAGATTTGATTCGACTCGCTACTCGAAAAATTACTCAACGAGAGGTACAATACTCGACGAACATAAACTTGAACTCGACTCGAACTTGATTTTTTTACCCCATGTTCGAGCTCCACTAATGTTCGACTCGGGATGAATAGTAAAGGTTCGAGATCGAGTTCTGAAAAACTCAACTCGGTTCGCTTCATGTACAACTCTATCCGGAGAGAATAGGGAGAATAAAATATCTTCATGGTAGCTATATACTTCCTCCGTCAAAATTTACATACAAAAGTTTGACCCGACATCGGATTTTATATGTGCTGAATTTTTTGGAATTTGGTGAAAAATAATATTATTATAAAGTTTGTAAGGTTTTAATCTAATAGTTGAGTGAGAAGATAATTAGTATATCACAAAAAACATGATTGATTTGGTTTTTTTAAATTAAAAAATACTAACAATGGAAATAATGTAAGTATATTAGAAGAGACAAAACAAATATTATTTTTATTTTGAATCGAGAATATTATATAGTGTGTTTTAGGACTCCTTAACGTTTAATAGGGGGTCTGCAAACACTCATCTTATTTGAAAACACATTCATGTATAGATTATATAGCCTTGCAAGTTTAATATCCAAAACATTTGGTTGATTCTCAATATTGATTTGAGATACGGTGAGAATAGAATAGGATCGCATTGACCAATTCACCCATTAATTACCAATTTCTCAATTTCTAGGAGTATCTATACCTACTTTACCCGGTTGTTGAGAGCATAGTCCGCAGAATATCGATTCGGTCGAGATTCTGAGTTAATTGATCATTAGTTCAATTTAAACTATAAAAGTAATGAGTGTTAGATAATTTCAATAAAATTATCGTAATACTATATCTTTTTTTTTGTAGATCAATTTATTATAACACTAATTATACTAAATAGTGAAAAATAAAGAGAAATTTTTTAAAGATTTTGATGCAATTGCTCTAAGTTTGTAGACGTAATCAATTAACAAAATCGGTTTGCTGGCAAATAGATTAGGGAACCAGGACCCTTAGGCATTTTCTTTTATTTGATAGGCAAGAAGGGAGCATTTTCGATTTGGTAGCATGAAATGTGGTTAGGATTTGATTAGATAATAATTTGGTACATTGAATAACATTATAAATACAGATTTGATATAATTGCCTTGTAATTCCTTCATTTTATAATAAATATAACCAATTGATTTATATAAGAATTTATGTGTATGTTGAATTTTTGTTTAAAGATTTTTACGTCTTTATGATTGTGTAAGAGGAAAGAGAGAGAAAAAAGAATTGGAGAAGAAATGATAATGGGATGAGTCGATATGATATAAAATAAAAAATAAAAATCTTTGATATTTTTAAAGAAAATATTTTTTTTATAAAAAAATATTACATTTTTTATTTGACAAAAAATAAAAAATATTACACTTTTTATTGGACAGAGGAAGTAAAATTTCTTGTCCTATCCCTAGCATTTTAAATATGTATTATAAATGTAAGAGTTTTTTTTTTTTGTTGGCATTCCACTTGTTCATTGTTTATTGATTTATATATGTCAATTTCATATTGGTTTATATTTGTCACATTTCTATTAGTTTTTGTAATGATGAATTAATATTAATTACTAAAAGATTTGATTAATATTAAACATATGAAGAATTAAGACAATCAAATAAAGCCAAAATATTACCAAGCATTATCGGAGTATCCCACCCACCCATCTAGGACCAAACTTTTGCTCCGTTAATTGTAATAATCTTGTGATTGGACTGTTTAATTTATTTTAAATTTTTAATTAAAATTTTAATATAAAAAAATCAAATCAATCATGTTATTGTTATAATATATATCCATTATTTTCTTTCTTCATTGTTACATTCCACTATCACAAGAAAAGAGTTTTTTTTTTGCATAAAATTCCACCAAAATTTCAGTACACACATCAAATTCTATACTGAATCAAATGAGTGTAATTAAATTGGAAAAAATAAAATATCCATTTTGTAGAGCTGTCTACTTCTTATCTCGGCTTATGAGTACGTTGATATTGCTGATTATATTGATAAGGGTGATTGCTAATTGTAGTCCAAATTTTTTTTAATGCAATTCAAAAAGTAAGTGTCATATGAGCGTGGGCGTGGCTTCCTCATTATAGTACTTTTCTTTTTCGATGAGTTGACCAATTGTATGAGAAATTTTCAGATTCTGAATAAATCTTCTTCAAGGTTAGTTGTATGTCTTTAACTAAGCATTCACTTCCTCCAAGCTTGAGCAGAAAAAGCTGGTACTTTGCACTACCATGAAAAAATTTGATGAGATAATTGTTCTATATCGTCATAAGATATGAGACGTATACATAAGCAATGCGTCCACCGCTATACTATAGGTGGCGTCGGGAAAGCGCAGACTAGGGCGGGGCATCGTTGGCGAGGTCATCTCCGGGTGGTTCGTGTGGGTTGCTCGGCTGCTCCGACGAGAGGCGGCGTGGGCGAGGGTGGTGCTGGATCTGATCGGAAAACAAGGACAGGGTGTCGTTGAGGATGTTTTCTAACCCTGGGACATGCGGTGGTGAAGGCAAGGCGACGCAGGGTGGTCGGCTGCGGTCCACGGTCAGATTTTTAGATTTCGAGTTTTCAAGTGTGTGCTGTTTGTGAAAATGTCTCCCAGAGAAATGATGTATGTTTATGCGTCACGTTATTGCGTAAATGTCTCTTATTTAATCTGGTTTGAACAAATTGTTGAGATATTTATGAAAGCGTTTGAGATTTTCACGGGATTCTCAAACCAATCACATTTTTGAAAAAAAAAATACCATCATATCATAATAAATATTTATTTATAATTTAAAATTTTTAGTATATTATAGTCCCATAATAAATACAACACTTGTTTTTTTGGATGTTCAACTCTAATTGCAACATATCCTATTGGAAAATTTTTTATCTAACAATAATACAAAATCAATCAAACTCAGATACAATACACTTCATATCTCCTCTCACAACTGTTATAATAAACCCACTATCACAGAAAAAATATCTTTTGTTCCTCAAATTTTACAAAAATTTCAACACACATATAAAATCTCGTGTCTGTCAATTTGTGTTATTTATTATGTGACTGAGGGAGTAATATACTCCTATATGAGAATGTAACTGTTGCGATTGTTGACTACTTCACGTCCTCGTCTGATGTACCATACGTTCACTCAATAAAAAATAGAGTCCCTTCAGATCGTAAACATATATAATCCCCGTATTGGATGAGTGGATCGTATATCAAACGAAAACATGAAATAGTCGACAACCCTAACACAGTACCGAGGCCAAGCATAGAGACGTCAGCAATGCCTTTGCTAAGACTTGCTGGTTGCAAAACCTTTTGCTTGAGCTCCTTCATCCAATGACCTGTGCTACTCTTGTCTATTGTGACAATATCAGTGCGATCTATTTGTCATCCAATTCAATGCAGCACCAGCATACCAAGCACGTAGAGCTTGATATCCATTTTGTTCGTGAGAAGGTTACTTTTGGGAATTGATTTTAACAATAAGAATCCCAATTGGATTATGAGCCGGGGATTGATCTTATTGCGGCTTTGGCATTGGATAAAGGTGCGGTGGCCGGAGCTTCCAATCAACGCGCACTCTTTTGTTCACTTGCCAGAGGTGACGAGGATGGTGTGTCGAAGACGATGTGTCAGATTACCGGGCCGACTCTGATGATCTTATGTGTGGCGGGATGATTGTTGTTCAGGGAGTGTGAGCTGGACTACAAAGATGTATGGTAAACGGGTGGTGTTGATGAGCCTGGTGCATTTCCTTGAAGCTTTGATGGCAATTCTGGAAGCTCAGTAATGCTAAGGAGATTGCAGGTGTAGGTAGCACATCTTTCAAGCTAACTTGTTGCACATGGTAGCACTTGATCAATTACTATTTCATTTTTAACACGGGTAGCTCTAGTTCAAAATTTGCAGCCACGGAGGACAACCTTTTTCATTGCTTTTTACTTGAGAAATTTGCTCAACACTGGTTTTCGATGTAAATACTGTTCCGGGAATCAGTTTGGACTGTTTGATACTTTGCATCGATAGCTGCTGCAGGGCGCTAAGCTAAATTTAAAAATGCAGGATCAAAGTGCAGATCCCGACCCTAGAGTATGAGGCCTGGTAAATGAGTTGCTACACAGTCAAGATGCTGTGGGCAGTAAAACGAGCATTTTCCGTAAGATACACCGTGCTTTCTTGATTAAGAACGGTGTAGTGAGCGCATGCTGCAGTATTCTGAATTTCTGTGAACCCAGCCGCCGCTTGTGATAATCGCAAGCACGTTGAGACAATGTGGCAGGCACCAGGGATTCTCCTCGCTTAGCTCAAGTCGTAATGCATCTCCTCCTTTCCCTCTACTTGTAAGTGAAGGCAGCAAACCAGCAACAGAGAACCATCTCTCAAAATGCTTCGAGCATAATCATCAAAATCCCAATGCTATCACTGCCATATTATTTAAGGAAATTTTCAGTATATGGACAAGGGATGGATGAACAGAGAATTGTCATGCTACATGGGTAAACTTGAACAAATATGATTTTCTTGACCTTTCACAGTTAAAAGTTTAGTGGAGGGGAGGGACGGAGATAATAGAGACACCTATAACGAAGCAATAATAATAATAATCATTCATAACCGCTGAATGAGTTTTGCAACTCATCACAAAAAAAAAAAAAAAAAAAAAAAAAAAAAAAAAAAAATTGGTTCACTACAAAAAGCTACTTCAATCGTAGAAGCAAAGACAAGCGTTATGTGTATACAGGGAGTTTGAAACTGAGAAGTTCGATCCACACAAGTTGAAGAAATACTAGGGCGGCCAAGGGGACTCAAGAGCCATAGCTTAGAAAAGATAAAAAAGGGGTGTATAGATGCCATAGTTATGGCAACCGGATTGGTCATCGATCCTACCGAGGCATTGGATCAATGGGTCACTGATGTAACCGATTGAACCGTCGATTCTATCATTTTGATATTATTATTTTTATGTTAATATTAATATATTATTTTTGATCAAAATATATATTTATAAATCTTATATAAGTAAAAATATATAATTTATATGTATATTTTAAAGGTTTTTTTGAATTTCTTTTAGTAAGTTTTTTTCTCCACTTCAATCGTCCAGGTTTTTGCCTGGATTTGACCGATCAACAGGTTGATTGCATGTTTGATTTTTTCATCCGACCTACCTGAACAAGCTATCGGATCACAATTCAAGCGGTTGAACCGGTCGGGTCAGTCCGGTGGTTTAATAACTATGCTTTGTAAATGTTCTTAAAATAGACGATTGAACCCCCCAGCCGGAATCATCTAACAACCCCAAAAACAATATAACTGAAATCTTAGCAATGCAATTCAGACAAGATCAAACTACTTATTCCTCAACCAAGCCAATACCAATAAACAAGAAATAGAAACACACAGCATCCCTAAAACGAATTATCCTAGGATCATAAACCTTATAGTTACACAGCTCATCTTCTCTTATGGCTCTCACACACCCAACCGAGTATCCCAAGCTCAACTACCCTCTCCTCGCACAGGGTAAGCCAAGAAGTGACTAAAAAAGGCGAAAGCTGAGGGGAAGAAGACCTCATCCCCCTCTCAAAATATACACCAAAATGTACATAGCTACAGCATCTCCTCACAGTTGCTAAATATCGTACCGCTAAAGATTCAAGTTCATATATTGGCAGCACCCAACGTATTACTTCAGCACTAATTTTCAAGTCATTTATTTACAACCTAGAAAGATTCAGGATACAATTCGCCACAATAATCCTCATACCACACCCTTTTATGTAACAGCTGCCTCTCATCGATGACTTTCTAATACATTTTCATACGGTCAAATTATACTATGACCCTTTTTCCCCTGCTGTCCCCGTAAGGGGTCTGACAGGTTACTAAGATGGGCGAGAATGAGAGGGGACGCCAAAAGGAAACAATGCTTACAAAGGTAGAAATAGAGCAAAAAGCAGTATATCAGGGTGTGTTTTCTTTCTATCTGTATTTCACAGTTGTTACTAGTCCATCCATGAACGAACCACACTGAACATCAGCATCATTAGCTGCAGCTGCCGGGTCCAAAACCTAGCCTTCCACCGGCGACATCATAAATTACATTAAACGTCTGCTGCTGGGTGTTCCCAAGTATCCCCACGGAACTGGAATCACTGTTCCCAGCAAAGGCAAGGCACGTCTGAGAGCTCGTCCCATATAGTATTCCTGGGATGCCAAGCCTCACTTGTGCACCGTTACTGAACAAGAGGGTGATTACTGGCACTGAGACCGAGGTGTACGAACTGAAATCATAGCAGGTGTCCAGGATCGAGACAGCAGACGTGATCGGGTACTTGGACATGAGCTGCTTGAAGGTAGTTTTGAGAGCGCTGTATGCTGCTGGTGGCAAGCGAGTTATGACCGTGCCTGAGTCGATGACGGTGCCAGCAGTGGAGAAAACAGAGGGAGAGATGGATAGTTTGATGCCACCAACAGTGATCCCCTGCAGGCTCAAGAAGTAAAATGTTGGGTTTTGAGAGCTTGACAGGAGAGGAGTGTATACCGTGGCCGACGAGGCCTGTCAAGAACAAGAACAAGTGACTTTCAGAAAGTAAAATAAGAAGAGGGTCAGAACAGAATCAACTATAGGTAAGAAAAATAGCATATAAGCACCTTAAAAAAATAGCATATAGGTAAGAAAGTGACTTAATTGGTTGAGTATAAACAGCATATAAACACCTTAAAAAATGCATCTTGGTCCTTGCATTCATAAAAGAGACCATGATACTTGATTAAGTGACTTCCTACAATTGGAAAATTTACCGAGCCACTGTTGCCGAATGTGAGCGAACCCCCAGAGCCAGACCTTGTTGGCAAGCAGTAAGAAAAATATCGTCCATACTTGGTGGCAACCTGTGAGAAAGCTGAAACCTGGTTCCGTCCTAGCCCAAGCAACCCGTCGGAGCCCCTAAACCCTTGGTTATTCTCCCCACAACCAAACTTGAAATTTGGAAAGACGTTGCCAGGAGTCAGGGTAAGTGTTTCTGTTCCATAAAAGCCTACAGAGAAGGATGAGTCCCCATATTGAACGCCATAAACGCAGGTAGAACCAGAGCAACCAGGGAGCGCGCTCGTGGCCGAAGCAACACTGGCACATGCCGCTGAACTGCACGAGATATTGGTGTATGTGCTCGACGCACTCGGGTTAAAGACAGCATCAACTTGAGAGTAGCAAGTACCAACACAAGGCTTGCATTGGGTCCAAGTGAAGTCACTTCCTGCAAGTGAAGACCACAGGAACAGATTATTGGAGAACTAACAAACACGATAACTCTGAGACTCATACCTGTGTCAAATATCAGGTTAAGTTGTCTTGCTGGAGTGCCAAGTCCAACAGAGACCAAGTAGTTTCCTGAGCCGATCGAGACTCCTGATTTCGCCGGAAGCGTTACTGCACTTGCTGCAACCTTATGGACCGTAGGTAGGCTGACTCGAGAACGAATGTACTTGACTCGGGCTTCGTCCCTTTCGAGGATCTCACTATGAGTCGGGTTGTTGGTTTCATCAGGATTTCGTTTCGAGCACGGTCCATAACTGTGTACCACTTCTAAAATCGCATCTTGCTTTTGACCTGATAATCAGCAAAGATAAAGAAAATGCGGAGAATCAATTTGACAAAATCGTTAAAGAAATTGGTTGAAGACTTGAAGTAGTATGTTTTTTTTCGAGAGCATTCATTGTCTTCTTTTTCTAAGCCCGTAATAATAACCAAGTCAAATTGCTTTGAATTATGATACTTTTGAAGTCAATTCATGCATATGAGATTCATATTAGACAAAGACTCGACAAAATAATACCGTGACCCAGCATTTTTAATTTTTAAATAGCATCATGAGTGATCATCTGTTACACAGATATACGGTTGGTCGGTTGTGTTAAGATTGATAGCGATCTTATATTATTAATTTAAAATTTTAATAGGATAATTTCTCAATATTATATATACGTCGTGGAATATTTTGTAACATGATTTGATAATGGAAAGACAATAATGGGACAACCAGCTATCACATATCTATTGTTTTGATCTTTTACGTTTCTTTTTATGTTGGCTTAGTTGTCGTCCAAATATGAATTGTCTTCTCAATTAATCATGTTGTCGTTATTCAGCTGAGCCTTCTTTTCATTAGGTGGGAAGATGAGACTTAAACTTGCTTACAAGCAAAGTGTGGGACCCAACAGATTCAGATTCCCATTCTGAGGCTGCAATGAGCCTTTGTTAATTCATCATTGGACCCTAACTAATCATGCACCATGCTTTTAATTTCTCCATGAGTTAGGCTATTCACTGTTGCATCATATTTCTCATAACTAGATAAGAAACAGAGTGATCCTGAAATACCATAAGACGATCAAGACTCAACTAATGAAGCTTTTGGTCAATTTCGTGATCGATCAAATAACAGTTTCTGTCGATCTTTATTGATCTTAATAAACATAATATGAAAAAGAATTGTTGATTTGTCGACATATGACTAGATCATGTCGAACGAATCAATCATCATATTGGTGATCAAGGCGTGAATCCAATCTAATGATTTCAGAAAAACCCTGGCGACTAAGATTAAAAGTTGTTTTGCTGATTTGCAACCTCATAACTATGAACTATCATAGCACGAGTTTTGCAGTGACGAAAACAAACAACATGAATCCCTGTAGTAAGAATACTTAGGGAGATAAATAACAGTAGATCACTAACCTTTGGGAGAACTCCTGCAATCTTCTCGCGGCGACAAAGACGAAACCTTAACATGATGATAGTGATCATGTAGCGTCCCTGCTTCATCGTCATGTCGCAGATTTCGTCCGGCCGCCGCTACCTCGACGCTCAACAGATCAATGGAACAGATGCAAAAGAAAACAATCACTATCCTGCTGAACGTAGCCATATGACTTATGTTTTTGGTCCAAAAACTTTGGAGCTATCACTCGCATATAAATATCGAAGTTCCCAGTGGCCCCTTAGCCACTAGTTGATAATTGGCCCTCGCACTTTGTCCAAAATAAATTTAATAAATAAATCGAAATATGATAAAAAGCGTTCGGTAGCCAGCGGAAGTGACGGAGACAGAATTTTCAGCTTGTGAAATATAGGAAGATTGCTAACTTCGCCCGCACCAGAATATTTATTGAGATATGTAGCCGAATTCATAAAGGGGTTTAAATTGATTGGTTATCACTTGCTATCAAAGCATTTACGTACGGTTGTACAAGTTTCTCATTATGAGCCTAACATGTTGCTAGCGGAATCCTATACTCGGCGATGAGGAATATGCATAGTTAGTAAAACATGCGTATTTTTGAAATGAATTTATTTTATACACAAATTAAATATTAATACTTTATTAAAATAAATTATATATTCGATATAATTCAAATAATCAACGTATTTTTATCTTCTTCTTTTTCTGTTTTTACTAACTAAAGGGATGTGTACATATTAGGTGAAGGAACTAGTTGGCTCCTGCCGTAGAAAACAAGCGATTGAATTCGAAGAAAAAAGACCTCGTTGTTGCAACAGCATCAACACTTTTTCCTATGTTGATAGAGAAATTGTTGTGGTTAATAGTGATTGTTAAATAGAGTACTACATCTTATGATGGTCGATTCTAATCATTAAGGAAATTCATTTATTGAGTTCGTGAGCGTGAAATGGAGATTTCATGCACATGCCTTGGACGTCCTTGCGTACGTATGGTATAGTTATAGACTATAGTGGATCGCATCCACACCAAAGAATCGTATAACCAAAAGGTCGTTTATATCGTGGTAACTTGATCATCGTAGTCAACTTAACTACTGTTGTGACATCTTCACCAAAATAGAAATATTGGTGTGAAACTAAGATCATCAAAGGATATACGACAAATGTACATATGTATGTCTACATTGTTCTATTGGTTGGAACTTTGAAAAACGACAATACATCTTTGTCGTAATTAAGACCAGATTATGATAATGAAATGACATCACTAAAAAAAACACTATATTTGCGAAAGAAACAATCCATGTCGTCGCAAAATTAGGACGGAAATAATCCATACCGTCGTTTAGTAGAGTTTAGAGACATATATCACTTTCGTCTCAAATAAGCGATAGCTCCATCGCAAATCAACAACGGAATAGCATTCTTGTCGCAAATTGACAACAAATGAATGATTTCGATCGTTAAAAATAAATATACCCCCAGATCTGTTTCCCTTTCTCTTCGACTTTCAACCAAAACCCAAACGTCGTTGCCACCCACTCTCCGGACACCAACTATATCCCTGTCGACCACCACTTCCCACCTCGGCGACATCCCCACTACCACTAATGTTGACCACCACCTTCATCCCCATGATTCCCCATAGCGTCTAGCTCACAAGGAACGTTGAGCCGTCAATTGCCATCATCGCCAGGGCCGTCATCGCCATCAAGGGAGCTGCCAGTAGTCGTCGTCGTCTAAACTATTTCCGATTTTTGCAAAAAATTCTAAAGTGAAATTATTTTTGATTAGTGTCTTCATTTAGTTAATGATGATTATTGGATGTTTGGGTAATGTATTGAGATTGTTTAGATGATTAGATTGGTTCGGAGGGATTGAGTATGTGTCTCGATCCGTGATTGTGTGGATGCATTTTTTTGTGTTTGTAGATAGTTTTTTAAATTTTACTGAATATTGTGTAGCTAGTTTAAGTTCTTGATATAATGTGAAACAAAATAAAATTTTTAGCTAGTTTGTTTAACTTAGTGAAAGTGAGGAATTATTTGATATAGAACTAAAATTTAGTACATGAAGCAATTTTTTATTAATGTATTTGGTATGGATCATGTTTTAATGGACAAAACGATGAGATCGGATTTGTCATGATTTTATGATAGAACATTGATGTATGAACTACTTTTCGATGGGTATTTGAACACCGTGTTTGTAAAAAATATAAAAGAGTTTGTGAACTTCGTCCTTGAGAACCAAATTTTTAATTATCCGAATATTTGAGATATCCTTGTGTCAAAAGATATATCAAACGGCGGATGAAGTGATAATGCACTTGTTGTGTCCAACTATTGGATATAGACATACCGCATACTTCAACTACAACAGGGTTTGTGTCCAACAGCGGGGGTTTGTGTCCAACTACAACAGGGTGAGGCTAAGTAATGGAAAGCCTTAGTAACGATGCGCTCAAATCCGTATGAGGATATGCTTGTGGATGGGTTTGTGTTTGGTTTTTTCAGGGTTATAGATTACGAGACGATGGAAGATTTCGATAACAGTCCGTCGCGTACTTCCAAGCCTTTCTATGATATGTTGAGTGGTGCTATGGAGCCCTTGTATCCTGATTGTAGAGTGTCCCGATTGGAGGCTGCTTTCAAATTGTTGAACATCAAATGTGAGTACAACATACCGCACAAGACGACTAATGTCATTACGACATTGTTGAAAGACATTTGTCCAGAAGACAATCTGATGACGAACACATTGTACTCAATTAACCGGCTGATGAGAGACATGTGTCTTCCTGTTAAGAAGATAGACGTATGCCGCAATGGTTGCATGCTGTTATGGAAGAATGCAGAACACTTAGAGATGTGTTCCAACTGTGGGACGCGAAGGTACAAGGACAAACTTCGGGATAAGAAATGTGTTGCTTATAAGGTGCTGCATTACTTTAATAATATTCCTATGTTTATTTTAAAACTTAATTTCTCTCAAATATATTATGCTCGATTCTTTATGATTTTTTAGGTTTTATGATCACTCTGTGGTATCTCATGTCACGGAGTCATTCGAGAGTTGTTATGCTGGTTCGTGGATATGCTAAACCGACATCCCTAAATGAGCGAGGGATAAGATGTGAGGGTAGTTTAGTATAAGATCTAAAATTATGAAATTTATATCTATTTATTTAGTTTTTATATATTTTTAATTGTCGTCATTAACCATAATATTGACTTTAATTTTGTCTTTGGAATTGCAGGAGTTGTACCATTGGAAGAAAGAACACACTGATCTCGTCATGGTCTTGTGGAGGACAAGGATGATCAATCGAGTTCGTGATAGCGTGCACAAATTGAAGCGAGCTGTACAAAAGGGGAAGAAGGTCCTCATGTGCGATGACGAGATAGAGGCGGCTCTTAAGGTGCTGTGAAAGTCACAACAGTTTCAAAACCGATCTCAGCGTGCTCAAGTAAACAAGAATAAAGTAGAGGCGAAGCATTCACAAGGATCGATATCTACGGTTAATGTCGCCTCAAAGATGGTAAGTAACTTGTTTAAGTAGAAAAATTTAATTGTGTAAAAACTTATTTCTATAATTTTATCGTCGATTGAAATGAATGTTCACTCTGTGATATCTTATTGATTATTTATTTATAGGAAAAGAAGTTAAGGAGAAAACCGAAGAAAATTAAGGTATTTGAAAAGACACACACCAAGAAAAACGACGAGCCTGGCTAGGTTGTAACGAGAGATCGAAGGAGACGATGATAAGTTTACTATGTTTTAAAAGATTATAGCTCCTAATGAATTCATTTTTTAATAAACTAATTGAATTAATATAATTATTTTTTTCAATCAAATAGCGAGTATCCGAATATATATATATATATATATATAATTTTTTTAGAAGAAGGAGCTCATGGATCGACTGTTTGCGGAGATGCAGTCCAGTACAGAGCCGACCAACGAGGAGATCAGTGACGCACAGAGCGAGGCGTACCTCGAGGCGGTTGGGTGCAAGAAATGACGCATGTATGGTTTTGGGTCTGTCAGTTCCATGTTCTACTCGATGGACACACTGTCTTCGAGTGAAAAGGGGTCTTCCTTTGTAGATCCACATGAATTTGCCGAGTTGACGAAGAGCAATACGGTGTTGACAGTATATATTGACGAGCTGACACAGTTGATGCAACGATTGTCATAGCAGTATCAGTGCGGTAGCAATCCGCTTGATCGGCCTCCTCATCAGCCTCGTGATCCATCGTCTTCTCTTGACGCGTTCGAACAAACTCATGTATTTAAAACTTTGATGTTTGGTACTTTTTGTTGGATGTTTTGGTTATTTGGATGATAATATGTATAACTTGTTTGATTTGATTTATAATATGTAAGTTGTATGTATGGTTGGTGTTTGATATTGGTTTCACCCAAAAATGTATTTTGGATGTTGATTGTTTTTTGAAAACCAGTTTTGCGACGACTAAATATCATTTCGTCGCAAACAAACTTATTCCAAAATTAAGCTTCTGTCGCTATTTAGCGACTGCAAATGTTTACATCGTAAAACTTATGGAAACAGATTTTACGACAAACTTTCTTGTAGTCTCTAATTCGTGACAGAATCGTAACTAATTTGTGACGGATTTTGAATTATCTGTCGTTAAATCAATTAACAAGTAGATCTTTTATGACAATCACTTTCAATTGTAAATTCGTCGCTAAATCAATTAATGAGTAAGTCTTTTGCGACAGTCATTTTCAGTCGTAAATCTGTCGATAAACATTGGTTGGGATGAAATTTGTGATGAAAATGACCGTTGTAAATATCCTGGATTGTTGTAGTGCATTGACTAAAGAAAAGACATCTGTTGAAACCAAAAAGAACTTTGGAAGCTTATGATAATGAAAAGACATTAACCAAAGAACAGATCATCATGCATCTCTATTTCGGGATGTTTTCTCTATAATTCATATTATACAGGAATCATCTTTGTCCGATACATTGCTTAAGCTTAGAACAATAAAACCAGAGTTAGAACATATATCTTTGCATATACGTGACTTCATTGATCCGTTCGTTTACGAAATTATATCCATCGTTGGCGGTCCAAATCATTGTTTTTTGTCACCACCCCATATTTCAATTCACAACTTTTACGAGGACTAGCATTTCAAAATTGACTATGGTTGCACATATAATGCACTTTGCCAAAACGGTGCGTCGGTCAAGAATCGAGTGGAGTGCAATATATCTTATCCTCATAAGATAATTATCAAAATATATTTTTATATAATATGTTTTTTTAATTAACCCAAATAACATATTCTTTAACCTCATATCAAAACGCACCACTCGAACCATGATCATTATCATACCATAAATGTAAAACATAGCAATCGTTACAAAATTAAACAACAGCGCTGTCACTTAAGTTGTCCCTATTGTCACACGGGTAATTTCATGCACCGGACAGTGCCATGTAAGAGTTTCGAGTGTCAGCTCGGGTGTAATTCGCGTCTCCCGAAAATGGCGCGCGCCACCACATCGCCGCCGCAGACTCCTCTCTCCGCGCCGCCGCCGATCTCATCATCTCCCTCACCAGAGCAACACCAAATCAACGACTGGATCTCGTAAGTTTCTCACCTCCCCTCTCCTCGATTCCAATCCCCAATCCCTTCTCAAATCCCCAAAAATCAAATTAGGGTTTCTACAATTCCCATTGCCTTCAGTTCTACTCCATATTCAGGGTTCAAGATGAATTGAAGAGGAGACTGGTGATCGAAGACAATTTCGATTGGGCATTGCCGGATGAAAATGGGGAGGATGAGGGGAAGGAGGAGGTATTGAGGTATGTGGGAGGCGTGGATGTGAGTTTCTCGACGGAGGATTCGGCGGTCGCTTGTGGTTGCATTGTTGTTTTGGATGTTGAGGCGGTGGAGGTTGTGTATGAGGACTACTGTGTGACGAGGTTGGAGGTTCCTTATGTTGCTGGATTCCTCGCGTTTCGAGAGGTATGTCTGGTTGGATATAGGGTCGATAGTGTGTTGATGAAATTTGAGGTTTGTGAGGGCGGTGATTCGGTGAAGGATTTTAGGCTTGTTTGGGTGGTTGAAGGGCGAGCAAAGTGAATATTGAGAATGTTGGGTTCTAATGTGAGGCTTTTCTGGAGTGCAACTAGCTAGTGTTTGCTGATTCCTGATTTTAGTTAAATATGATTGAGCATGATTAGTATCTGATTATCTTTGTTTATCTGTACCGTGTCCCCCCCCCCCCCCCTCTTAGGTTCCAGTTCTTTTGGGACTTCTGCGGAAGATGAAAACAGACTCCAATCCATTTTACCCGCAGGTTTGCTCTTTGCAGCCACTTTGTTCGTCTGGAATTTGTATTACTTATAGACGAGGAGGTTTCTAAAGCTAATTGGAAATAAATGAGTAAATGACGAAATTTGTGGAGCATCTTACTCCTAAAGTCTTGTGCACACTTTTTACCAATTTGTACACTACAGATTACAGAATACATATCCCTGCAGTTTTCATTAGATTTATTAAGTCATATTTATTAACCTTTAGGCTGGTCTAACTAATTTTTTGACAGCTGTTGATGGTGGATGGAAATGGATTGCTTCATCCTCGAGGCAGGTATTCAAAATTAGGCTGCATTCTTAAGTTTGAATGGTATCCTATATTGCTATCCTTCTAGAATGAGCATCATATATTTTCATCTTTCACTTGAATCTTAAATACTAGAAACTGCTGCCTTGTGGATTTGTTTCCATCTTCATGTACATGAGATCATCATGCTTTCGCAGCTACTTAAATGGAATTAGACATTGCAGAGTGTTTCCTTGTCTTGTTTTCATCTTTTTGTTGCTAGGGTCATTACTTAGGCAAACCTGTGCACAAGGTCAGTTGGGGGAGATGCGTCTCTTGCAATCAGCAAATAAATGAAATAGATTTTGCAATCGGCCAAAAAAGAAAAAGAAAAAAAGGGACGACTACAGGTTTTCTGTGTGTCATGGCTTTCTCCTCTTAACATGATCATGATGAGTGAAAGTTTTCAGGAAAAAGTCAGCGCTGATACTGCTTCGGGAGAGAGAGTTTGCACTTTTTCCTATAGATTTCATGCTGAGTAGTTGCCTGTGTCAGAGTCTTTAACGAAATGCTAGTTTGTACAGAGACATTTCCACGTAGAGTACAAAAATTCAAAATAAATTGGGCACCGTTGATGAGGACTGAGATCATAGAACTTCCCAGAAGTTGATGAAGTATTGCTTGTTTTTCGTTTTAAATATCTCTTGCTGTGTACTCTTCTATTTACACTTTCTCTTGTTTTGGGTGTGTTTGTCAATGTGCTTACGTGGATACACTGGACTTCTTGATTGTTTCTGGTACTGCAGGCTTTGGTTTGGCTTGCCATCTTGGGGTGTTGGCTGATATTCCGACAATTGGGGTCGGTAAAAATGTAAGCATCTTGAACTTCTTATCTTTCAGCTTCTATTATTAGAGGTCTCTGTTAAACCAGACATGGGCTTTCGTAGGCTTATGGGAATGAAATGAACCGATTCGATTTGTGAATGTTCTGAACATGCGCTTTTGTAGGCTTATGGGAATGAAATGAACCGATTCGATTTGTGATTGTTCTGAACATGCTTTTAATAGAACCCTCTGCTTCGTTATAGCTTCATCACATGGATGGCCTCACTCGAATCAATGTTGGAGAACTTCTACAGCATGATTCTTGTAGAGAACTGGTTGATTTGATCGGAAGCTCTGGTCACACCTTGGGGGTGGTAAGAGACTAAGAGATTGGTATTTGTTTGATTTTCTATGAAATGTATGCATCAAGTGAGTCTTGCTATTGATCTCTTCGATGGGCGATGTGCTGAGACTGTCAAGTCCATGGCCATTGATAAAGTTGAAAGTTAAAGCATTTTGTGACCATTCTTTCTGTACTTTTGTTTGGCTGAGGTTTGATTATGGGCGTCTGGGTGCAGGCTATGAGATCAACTTTGTCTACCTTGAAGCCTATATTTATTTCTGTTGGTCACCGCATCTCACTTGCCACCGCTGTTAAAGTTGTTAAACTGAGTTGTAAGTACCGTGTCCCGGAGCCCATTCGACAGGTAATAGCTAACTTATTAAATGATTTTGTATTGGTTCGATTTAGTAAGGATGTAATCCGATTGATCCCCATCTGTTCGTCGCTGCCCCGTGTAATTCATCTCAGTAAGGTTGCATCAAATTTACACATCTTTTGTTTCCATGAACTGTCAGGCTGATATAAGATCTAGAGAGTATCTCCGCAGGCATCCATTTGTATCTTCCGATCACTGATGTAGTGGACATGCCTCAAGTGTACATGACCTGAAGCAAAACATACCTCGATGCATACTGCATGAGGTTTGGTGTTTCTGGTCTTTTAAAGAACAAGAGCAAAGCAGAAGATGCGAGGAGGATAGATGCCGAAGCTGTCATTGTGAATAGGCATTGCCTACATGACCTTGTGTATGTATGTACTCTTGTTTTATAAGTTGCAGATATGGCTTGGTGGATTTCCTCTGTTTACTTCAGTTGGATCTCAGGTTGAGTTAGTCGAATATGTGAAGAATGGAACTTCGTTGGTTCTTTGTTGCCCCCCTTTCTGGTTAGGTTAACCTCCTGGCATTTGATATTGAATGCAGCACATGTGAGTCAGCCCTGTCGGCGTCTGAGGCAATGAGTCATAAACAAGCCCATGATCAGGAACTAATCGAGTAAGGGCTTACCTCTTTTTGTTAAGAATGCACGGAATAAAACTCCTACTTTTCATAAATTTATCTGAATTTCATATCTTTTTTACCATATTTAGGAGTGTCTTTCCGACTTTAGGGATTTTGCGGACAACCACTGAAACCTTCATCGCTTATCTGTTTGCTCACAAGAAGCTTCTTAGCTTGAAGTTGTCTACTTGTCCGGTCAGTATTGACACAATAATAGAAGTGGCTTCAGCAACATCGGAATCATCGAGGATTTCAATCTTCTGTCATGCCAAGATTTGATGAGCCTGGTTTTAACAGGGAGAGGAGATTATACTCAGAAGTAGCATCATTTCCACTGATCGTAATCCGCAACCGCTATTATGTGAAAAAAAAAAAGTTACGACTGTGACAAACTAACTGCACTATAATCAAAATTATAAACTGCATTTTCTTCGTTGTAGTCCAAATGGGCATGGAGCAACGATCGTTCTAGACAACAATCCTTAATTGCCTTACATTATAGTGCCAAGTTCAGCTAGCTTGTCTCGACTAAACAGTGTAAAATATGATCATCCCCATTGTTGCACACAGCCCGATTAAAGTAAGAGGGGGGATGACGTAGCCTTTAAACGTCAACTAGAAGCTGCACCATAATTTAGTTGACACAGTTTCCTGCTCAAAATCTATACATGTGAGACCATTATTGGTCAACTGGGTTGCACATATCACAGCTACACGCCTACACCAGTTTGGAGGACTCTCGCCATTTCCATTGGCCGGTGATGAGTACCGTGGCGAGGTTGAGAACATACAGTTGGTGTTCTTTGTCGTGCAACGTGCATGAAACCGAATATGATACATAACATTGGCCGTTTATCCAATTCTGGAGGGCGGGCCAGGTACAGCTTGAACAGCAGCCAAGGGGTTCACTTGATACGAAAATGCAAGTCTCCAAACGTCTATCATAGCCTGCTTCAAGGACAATGCTCTCTTTTTCGCAAGCCTGGCAGCAGAAAACAAATGAGGGAAACGAAGACAGACTACTAACAGTCCACAACTGTTTATGATGTATTAGTCGCTTCTCATGCATGTAGTTCACAAATCTATGGTACCGGAGCATGGCTTTCATTTCTTCTTTATATTAGATTAGAAGCAAGCAGATGGGAAAGTTATCAAGGAATTATATGCGCTGCACGATTCTACCAATGAGCATCTATACCTCATCCTCTCATCAAACTCAGATTGTGCACCAAATAATATCAGCTGTATAGACACGACATCACTTCTCATTTCAGATTAAACCAGGCACCTAGTTGACCAGATAAGCACCACACAGTTAGTATTCCAACAAGCTCAACATGATGTTGTTATCGTTAGGTTCATAACCACGCCACTCTTGTAAACTTGTAGTTCCACCAATCCCAGATTAATGGAAAAAAGAAACAGTTTTTGAAATTAAGTTCCACTTCGTAACTTGCAAGATGCTGCAAATTTCATAAGCATGTATCCAGCTGTATCTCACAACCCATGAAAAAGGTTTATATTAACTCAAGACATAAAAGCATTATCACGAGATATTTTTTTACCAATCAAAAGGAGGAGGAAAATAAAAGAAAAAAAGGTCGAGTATGAGTTACCTCATGATGATGGCACCTCGTTTCTTTTGCAAACCGTGACCAACAATTAGTATTAAACCGCATAATAGAATCACCCCAGTTGATGAAGGCATCCAGACATTGCCAAATCTAATACTGGCGCTGGGAAACCAGCTAAAGATATCCAAGATTTTTCCAAGTTTCAGCTGGCGTTTGAGAGCGAGTTTCTCTTTCTCCGCAAATTCAGTTCGAAAGTTTGAGCCTTTGGCCATTTCAGATTTTCCAGCATCACTAACTTCCTTCGTAGACACAATATCCGATCTAGTATCATCCACCAAAGGTGACTTGACAGAGACTTGTGATGAACTACTTGTGTTATGCGATAACAAGGAATGCAGCTTCCTCAAAAGGTCCTGCAGAAAATAATCAAATATTGACAACAAAAAGGAAACATAATGGTAAACACACTGCACAAGTGAATCAGCAAAAAATATTGACAGCCGAAACTGAGATGAAAAAAGAAATCAGCAAAATAAACTGTGTGTCGCAATGATGCATGGAACTTCTAATCAACATCTCATCACATATTTTCCAATATAGTATTGTCAAATAGTGCAAAGCTATGAATCAAGTCCGACCTCCAAACCCCAAAGGAAATAATAAGAATGAGAAATCCAGCTACACTTGCATCACATAGTGGAAAAGAAAACTGCAGAGAAGTTGAGGGGTATCCAGTCTTATGCTTCACCTGTCGTGCTTGCTCTGGTAATTTGGCTTTCTCGACCCAGAAGACAGCATGGTCCAGACCACTAAGAATTTTGCCTAAGAGTGTCACAGAATAAAATTCGACAACTTCCAGATACTCATCAACCTCCATTCCAGGAAGTCCAGGCTCTCGCACAGAACTGCAATCTGTGCCCAAATTGATGGCAAGAGAACACTTTCTTTCCTTGAATTGCCACTTTCCAAGAACGTCCTCCAGGAACTCCCGAGCAGCAGCAGTAAACCCAGTCGCAACCAGAATGGATGCCCTGATGATTGTGAGGAGGAAGAATCAAATTTAGTCGACCTAATCAATTAAACACTGGAAAGCAAAAGTGTAAGAATCAAGAGATATTAGAATACCCAATAAGCACCACTCGAGGAGGAATTGTTGAAACATCTCCAAAGTATGCCTTGAGCTCATTCAACAACTCTGCCACCCTGCAAGGAACTAAGAAAGAAGTCAACCCATATCAAGCACCAAGAGGACATGGAATAAGTCGTTGCGAGAAGAGGCTTCAAAACTTAGCTATGTTAAGTTGAAAATGAAAAAACCAAAAGCTACCTGCCAGATTCTCCTAGAGACTGGACAAGTACCATTGCAGCCGATTCCTTCATTTCATACATCGCCTCATCACACACACCATCAACATTCTCATTATCACATACAAGAACCAAAACAGAAGATGCCAATGCTTTCGCCTCCTCAAACATTCCGCAAACAAGATAGCTACAAATGGAAACATCGATGCAGGTCAGATGGCAACCTACAACAAGGGCATCATGGAATGCAACCAGTGGAAAAGTCTTCACTCTCATGAAATTTATAAAACATATTGCTTCATTTTCATCAAGTAGGTTCTTCTTTCGTGTGTGTGAATGGCGATACACCCCGAATTTCAAACCCATGATAATCAAATTAGCAACTACAATCAATCAATCAAAAACTTCTTATCACAGTGCCTGTGCTCCATGTCCAATAGCGGGACTCACCTTTCGGCGAGCTCGACGTCTTCCCATGTCGCCGAAACATTAGTCTCCGCGAACGCGTCTCCACTCATCGATGCCGTCTCCGTCATCATCATCACCGCTCCAATCGAGACCAGTTTATTTCCTAATCATCCACCACGAGATTCCGGCAACGATGATCGCTGGTTAGGGTTTCAGCGGCGAGATCAGATGACACGTAATCGACCAGTCGCCGCTGTGAGCGATCAAGAGAAAAAAGAGTAGCAGTTGAACGGTTGTTTTGTGGTGGAACATGGGAGAGCTGGTGTGGTGGAACAAGTGATTCGATTCCGGCGACTGAGTTTGCTGCCGGAGAAGAGTGACCGGCGACCGCTTTTGCGTGTTTCTGTCCGTGATCATACGAGAAGTTTCTTGATTGTGTTGTCTGTTAGTGCAGTGTCGACAACAGCAGGTGTACTTTTACATCATATACGAAAGTGTTAAAAAAATCCACATGATAACATTTGATATAATAATCAGTTTTATTGAAACTTTTTGTTGATGATATCACATTGATATTCATAAATATATATTTTTGTATCTTATAATCATTATATAAGAATGATGCATTTTTTATGGTATAACTTAATACGATCAAATGTTATTTTTTTATAAATTATTATGAAACATTAATCATATATTACGTTATAAATTTTTATTCTGAATAAATTTAAAATTTAAACTTCTTTGGTGTCATTTCAAAAACAGAGTCTTCCCTACACTCCGCCGATATAGGAATCAGCACTCAACACATCATTGTCATGCTTCCTTTATATTTGGAACCGAAGGGATAAAATAAGAGATTGGAAAAAAAATAAAAAATTAATCGTCATTTTTTTAAGTTTTGATTTCTCAAAACTTTATGGTTATTTTCAACCAAATATATATCAAGTTAGTCTAGTAGAAATATTGATACACACAATACCATTTTCAAGATATCATTTCCAAAAACTTATCGAGATACAATAAATATCTGTTGTTCTGGTCCTTTTTGTAAGGAATCAAATCTTCAAGTCCGTCAGTATCTCTTTTTTCAAAAAAAAAAATCAAGAATATTCATAATCAGTTTTTAATTTCAAAACACAGCGAATTTAGGACAGAATTTTGCAAACAGAAAGACGAGACTCGAGAGATCGGCACTTAATAGGTATCATCACACGTCTCTCTCCTCCTTCATATCATTGACATTTCTCCCCACTTCTGTTATCGAGAGCTTTTGGTACTTTTTCATGTCCTATCTAATTCGATAGAGTTTAGTCTCTAGACGAGATCACGTGGATTGTTGTTTTTTTATCTGTTTCGCACGGTGATATTATTTGAATCGATGGACTTGTTGCATTGTTTGTTTATGGTTGTGAATAGGAAAGTCATTTGATACGTTAGGATTTGTTGGGGTGGCATGTGAATTTTGGGGTGCAAATACATGAGACTGATTATGGATTCAAAATAGGTTATTTCTTCAAAATGGTAGGGGTCGCATCGGTGCATCATGTCATGCCGAGAGTTGCAACTAATGTATCTTGTATGCATAAAATGATTCAATATCCACTGATGAAGAAGAAATCGCTGACTTTATCACGTCGATACTAGTTCGGGCTTGGTATTGATTGATTTGAGTATGGTTTAAACGACTGTGATGTTTGTTGGCTTGTTCAGTGAATTTATATTCGCGCGAAAGTGTGATAGGATAATAGTGTGATATATATGAAGCTCTTGGTCGATATGTCAGTTTAGCGTGACTCATGTTTGGTTGAAGAATTGGAGGATTCAATGCGATCCATTCATCCATATCATTTGTGCTATGTTGAGGAGGAAAGTGATGGGATTGGATGATAGTTTCCTCTTTGCAGGCTAGCGTCACGGAAAAATCTTCTGAGGGCGGAGATGGCTCTTAGCATGACACATACGTCTCTTACTATCACTTTCTTTGGGATAATCTCCTTCATATTTGGAGTCATTGCGGAAAACAAGAAGGTAAACTGCTAATCTTTGTTCTTAATTTGTTCTCATCGCCAATTTTTAGCATAAATGATACCCATCCCTTTTTTCTTGCGCTTTGCTGATTCTCTGTTGATAGTCTAATAACCTTTTCTACCTGTTCCACTACAGCCCGATGCCGGAACAGCCATTCCAGGGAAAGATGTGGTCATCTGCCAATACCCATCCAGCCCGTATGTGGCTTTGGGATATCTATCCGCTATATTTCTCGTACTGTCGACCGGTGTTGGATATTTTTCGCTTTCCTACCCATACAAGAAGAAGTCTATCCCATATTCTGCGCTCTTCAGCACCAAGCTAATGGTTATTTTCTTCAATATTGCATGGTAAGCATCCTGGCCGAAATCTTTCCATTTTCTGTTATTCAGATTTCTAATACATTTTGTCAGCAAGTTTGTTTTGCCTGTTCGGATGTTGAACACCATTACTATACATGGTTCTCGTGCATTGTGATGTGCTAGTAGCTGTTAATTAGTCTTGGCTATTACTTCTACGCTTTCAGATATCTGTACTCGCTTAAACTCTTGTTTCCATTTTTCACAGGTTAACTTCTGGATTAGCCTTGGTGCTCCTTTTGTGGCCAACGATCCAAGAACAGGCTCATTTATCCAAGAAGGTGCATCACAATCTTGAGTATGACTGTCCCACTGCTAAGACCGGACTGATCGGAGGCGGTGCATTTGTATCTCTTGACGCATGCCTCATTTGGTTGATCTGCCTGATGCTGGCGAGCAATGCTCGAGAGGATTACTTCGATGAGGTAGAGGAGTCTTTGAAGGGGGAGTTCTCCGAGGTTATCAACATCGATTATGATCATGGTCAACGTTCGGCCCCAAGGGTGTAGTTTGATTGTTAAATCCATTTTCTCCATAATGCACGTTGTTGCTTTGTTTAGGTTCAGTGTTGTTTCGTTCATATGGATACGCATCTGAATTGTGAGCGGTCTCGTTGTTTGGTTTCTCTGCCATGATAATCTACTTCAGATTTCTTTTTGTGTTTTTCACTATGTTGGTGATTGTGTGACCTCTGATATATTGATGCATGTATGTTTGGGCACGTTTGGAGAATTATTGTTAACGAAGGACCAAGAGAATTATAATTAACAGGCCTTTGAATTCAATCACATACTGCAACTGTGAATAGTGTGCACTCTTATGCTACGTTGAAACCAGGGTAAACGTGTTCTACTTTGAATTCACTGACAACACTTGCTATCAACTTGCCATGGATGCAGGTTTCACTGTCGACCATTTCACATACGAAGTACGTTTTATGATACATTAACATACAATTCTAGTATTTAACACCAACACAGTGTTGACTTAAGGATCTCGGCCTTTTTCTGATCACCAAAAAAAAAAAAGTGCTCAACACAATTATCATAATAAAACATTGTCTCAGCCAAGATAATAAAAAAAGCAAAAGATGAAATCATCAATAATTGAGTTCAACATTAACTTTTAGAATGGGATTTGAAATCTACTATCGTTATAAAGCGTTTTGCCAAAGTTATAATATCGATTACATGGTGCTTCGTGGTTATTAAACAACACATATGATTGTATTATCGATTTATAAATCGATAATACAATCCGAAATCACAAGTTGTATTCTATAGAATGTTTAGAGCATCTATATGGATTGTCATAGCTACAATATAACTTTATTTCACATTGTTGCACTTAAATGGATAATATTTTGTCATGTTAAATTTTGAGAATGTTAAAATTGATGCCAAATTTGACATGAAGTTTGACAATGTCACTTTATCTAATGCCACCATCGTCTAAAAAAAAGCATCAAACAAGAAGATTGTTAAGAAATATTATAATATACTCTTAGCATGATATCATTGAAACAACATTGTTAAATATATATATATATATTAGCATGATATCATTGAAACAATATTGTTAAATATATATATATAATGTTATATTTGGGTTCTTTGGTATCGAAACTTGGTACCAATTTTAATTGATCATACATTAAATACATGACCAACTCATAATAATCAAATAATTGTCTATGACTATTCACAACCCAACAATACTGATCCGCTATGAGAAATAACTTAACCAATCAACCATTTTATGATGTATCTCAAACAAAATAAATCATACAATAGCTCAATTATGCAAAACTCATCCTAACTCTAGCATAGGAATTTGAAACAGCATCCGTTCGAAAATAAAAGAGACTGATAAAAAGATATGGAATCTATTTAAATATATAAAGGCAAATTTATCTTTTTCGATGAGAAATTTTGATTTATTTTGATGCTATGTTTGGTTGTTCGATCCTATATTAATGACACAATATTTTTTTCAATATTGTTATATATTTATTTTATTATTATGACATCTAACAACCTATTAAATAGTTTAACATCATCATCACATAAAATTCTCAAATATTTTAAACTATCTATGCGATTAAAATAAATATGTATAATTATCAATAATATAAATAATGTTATAATAAAACAAATTAAGTACTAATTATAATAATTTGATTTTATTATTCATTGTCAAAATATAAATTGATTTTGTTAGATATGATATGTATCATTGCGGATGCTGTTATATCATAGATCCACTTTCTTAGTTTAGTTACTGCATGCCTCCACTTGGACCGCTAATTCGCTCCAGCACAGTGAGCGACGAGTACATGTACACATCAACATATCAGAAATCCACCCGTTTATTATTATTGCATCCAACATCTCGTAGACAGTCCAAAAAAAAATCTAATCCAATCACAAAACAAACCAATCTCAACATTCCTCTAAGGCCTTGCATCCATGGCTGAGTTCAAACCTCAAACCAACGACACTAATCTTGCCGCCGCCGACGCCGATGGATTCTCTGATTCAGGTGCCGTACGACGCGACCGTGAAGCTCATGCTGGCATCGCTGGAACAAAACCTGCTCCCAGACGCCGTGATCCGGCGACTCACTCGCCTCCTCTTGGCCGGCCGTCTCCGCTCCGGTTACACTCCCTCCGCCGAGCTGCAGCTCGCCGGCCTCGTCGACTTCGCACATTGTAATGAATGAATCGATCTTCTATGTGTTTCGTGTGTTGCATTTTTGCATTTCTGTGTATTGCATTGGTGTGTTTCCATTTTTGGCAACTTTTTGAGTTGTGGTTTTTGATAAAAGAGAGGCAGGATAATATTTCTGTGTATTTCAGTATATAAAAAATGTTCAAATATAGCATTTACAGGAGCCCACTATTTATAGAAGTATAGTGGAGACTATACTACATAACGGTCATATGAGCACTATCTATATTCTAACATCCCTCAAACTCAAGGTGATTTTGAAGAAATCAAATTAAGTTTGGATACAAGTGTATGGAATTGTCCTGGTGGATGTGTCTTAGTAAAGAGATCTGCAGTCTGATCAACCGATGTCACTGAAAAAAGTGAGGGCGTCCGCTGAATAAAATGATGTCGTACGAAATGACAATCAATCTCAATATGTTTCGTACGTTCATGAAAGACATCATTGTGTGTTATTTGAATGGCACTGTAACTGTCACAATGGATAGCTGTGCTGTTGGAGAATGAAACACGCATATCGTTAAGAAGTCATCGTAATCATACTACCTCAGCAGTGGTGTCAGCCAAAACACGATACTCAGACTCTGAACTGGAACGTGAAACAGCAGACTGTTTTTTGCAACGTCAAGAAATAAGAGAGCTACCAAGGAAGAAGCGGTAGCTAGTAGTAGATCGTCGATCAGTAAGATCACCTGCCCAATCAGCATTGGAGAAAGCATGCAGTTCTAAGCTTGAATAGAATGAAAAGTGCAGACTGTGAAAGATAGTACCTTTTACGTAGCGTAAGATTCGAAGAATTGTGACAAAATGTGTAGACCGTGATGATGTCATGAATTGACTCACTAAGTGAATAACATATGATATATCTGGTCGAGTAACAGTTAAGTATATCAAACATCCGACTAATTGACGATAGCGAGTGGGATCCTTCAGCAATGCTCCATCAGTCGGACGTAATTTAACATTAGTCTCTAAGGGAGTGTCAGCAGTCTTAACATCAGTTATCCCAGTACGAGAGAGGAGATCTGATGCATATTTTGTTTGAGATAAATAGTAACCCGTGGAGGATTTAGAGATCTCCAGACCAAGAAAGTAAGAGACCATTCCGAGATCTTTCATCTCAAATTGTGCATTGAGAAACTCCTTTACCTTTTGAATACCAGAGATATCATCACCTGTAATGATCATATCGTCGACATACAATAAAAGAAGAATAATGCTTGTAAAGGACTTCTTGATGAATAAGACTGAGTCATAGAAGCTAGTGGTAAAGCCAATTTGTCCGAGTGTACTATGAAACTTGGAATATCATGCTCTGGGAGCTTGCTTAAGACCATATAGTGCTTTTTGAAGTCGTCAAACCTTGTGTGGTGGATGATCATAACCAGGACGAGGCTTCATGAACACTTCCTCGGAAAGGTCAACATTTAAAAAGATATTCTTGACATCCATCTGAAAAAGATCCGAGTGACGTACAACAGCAACTGCAAGTAAGGATCTTACCGATGTGATGCGAGCAACAGGAGCAAAGGTTTCCTCATAATCAATGCCATACTCCTGTGTAAAACCTCGTGCGACTAGCCTAGCTTTGTGATGCTCAACTGAATCATCAGACTTGGTTTTAATCTTATAAACCCATTTGCAACCTATCAAAGATTTTCCTGCAGGAAGAGGAACCAGATCCCGTGTTCGAGTTTTACTCAGGGCATGTAGTTCCTCATTCATTGCTTGCTATCAAAGAGGATCAGAAGAGGCCTCTCTAAAAGAATGAGGCTCATGAAGGACAACAAGAGTAGGATAGCAATAATAGTCATTAAGGTGATGAGGAGGAAGGCTTATCCGAGTGCTATGGCGAGTGGGAGGGTCCACATACTGAGGTACAGGTGGGTCCCCATGCTGGGTAGCAGATTCAGTAGGGGTCAAAGGCAAATCGTCAGTTGAGTTGGAAGGACCTGAAGTAGAAGACACCTGATCTGAAAACATAGTGATACTAGTAAAGTATCCTGAGGTCTCAGGAGAGAAGACATGAAAAAAGGACAAACTGAAAAATGATTTATGTTCCAAGAATATGACATTACGGGAAACTCTTAGTCTTTTGGAGATGGGATCATAACAACAATATCTTTTATGCTTAATACCATAACCAAGAAAGCAACAAAGACGAGATCGAGATTCGAGCTTCGTTCGCTCATAGGGTTGGAGGAGAACGAAATAGGCACAGCCAAATACTTTCAAATTATTATAGTTCGGAGGTTTCCTATGGAGACGCTCATAAGGTGATTGGTAGTAAGAGCAGCTTTACCTCAAAAAGGTTCAGGAACATTATGTGGGAGAAGAAAAGATCTAGTGGTGTCCAAAATATGACTATGTTTTCTCTCAGCACGCCCATTTTATTGAGAAATACAAGGACAAAATCTTTAAGGAATGATACCATCCTCATGGAGAATGGTAAAAAATGCTGAATCAGTATATTGTGCAGCATTGTTAGAACGAAATATTTTTATAGTGTTGGAATATTGAATTCTGATTTTATTTTTGAATTCAAAATAAATCTATAAAAAATATGATTTTTTTTCAATAAGTAAATCCAAGTAAATCGAGAGAAATCATCAACGAAAATGACAAAGTATCTAGATCCCCTATAGTAAGGACATGAACTGTTCCCCACATATCAGAATGAATAATATCAAAAAGCTTATAAGAAATTGAATCACTTAAATTAAAAGATAAAACATGTTGTTTTCCCAATTGACAAAAAATACAATCAAAAGACTCATCATGAATAGTCTCGAGATAGTCACTAGATGCGAGACTACGAATTCGAGATAAAAAGCATGACCTAGTCTAGAATGTCATAACTCTAAAGATGTGGAGTTTCTTGTAGATGCTACAATATTTTCAGAGTTAGGAAAATGTAATGAAGTTAACTCGAACAGACGTCCAACCTTACGCCCTGTCCCAATCTGTTGACCCGTATGAGAATTCTATATCACACAACCATGTGTAGAGAAATGTAAATCAAGACCAAGATCACAAAGTTGTCCAACAAATAATAAATTGAAAGATAAGTCATGAGCAAAGTATGTATCAGGAATATTAAGTTCGGGTGTGGTGGTTCCAACATGACTAATTTTTAAAGTGGATCCATTAGCAATACGAATATTAGAGGGTTGAAAGATATGTTTCGTAATGATAAATATCGAGAAATCTGAAGACATATGATTAAAACAACCAGAGTCTATAAGCCAAGAGCTGATACCTGGAGTGGTAGGCAGAACAGAATTAGATGAAGATTCACGACGATAGAGAACCTGGTTGATCAAAACCTCTAAATCAGACATGGAGATAGAAGTGGAGGGTCCTGTAGGAACCACCGATCCAGGAGCAGAGTTGAGTTGAGCAGTAGTCACTGGGTTAAGACTATCACGTCGTAACTTTTTGTATGCCCCCAGAAGTTGCAATACTTGCACTTTTTTGTGGACTTCTCTCCTCTACCCCGGGTATAGTGAGGCTTGGGTAGAGTAGATGCCAAAACTTTATCAGTGGATTTCGGACGGTGAGTATGAAGGCGTGTTTCTTCTGAGATCAATTCTGACAAAACGGAACGAAAAGTAGGCAGAGGATGACGATGAAGTAAACTGGCTCGTGCTGGCTCAAAGTCGTCACGCAAGGCCATAAGGAACTGTATCAAGTGGAAATGTTCCTTGTAGGTAGTGAAAAGAGCAGCATCCCTATTACACTGCCATTTGGGTTCATAGAGAGAAAGTTGTTCCCATAAGCTATTCATTTGAGAATGAAAGGCATCCACCGACTGTCCCACCGACTGTCCCACCGCCTGTCAAAGATGTTGTGGCTGAATGAGAAGTTGATACTGATGAGCAAGATCGGTGGTAGTGTACCTTTCGGCCAGAAAATCCAATGCATCTTGGGCACCATCAAAAGAGTTGAGTAGAGTCTCAATGGATGAGATAAAGGTATTGATGAATCACGAGACAATCTTATGATTTAGACTGTCCCAATCTTCCAATCGGCTTGCATATGTAGCGATAAGTTTGTCTTTGTCGAGCTCAGGTTTGACGCGTTCATCGGTTATTACTCGCCAAAATTTACGACCTTGTAAAAACCGACGCATAGCAGACATCCAAAGATCATCATTGGTGCCATCAAGTATGATACTGGTAGGATGCGTCACATCAGAATTGGGCACAGTAGCCATAAGAGTAAGTGACTGGGAGAATACACCAGAATCCAAGGTAGACTTGGATGCGTACAGATTGCAGACTACAGACTAGTATGCGTGCAAACCATAAGTGGCTGCATACTAGGTTGCGTGCAGACTAGGATGGTTGCAGACTAGGATGACTACAGACTAACGCGAGTTTTGATGTTAGTTCATTGGCGACGGCTCTGTTCGTCTTGGCTTTGACACGAGCTTTGGCTATAGGTCACGGCTACTGGTGGTGCAAACTTGTAGAAGCGGAAACGATAGAGGATCTGGATCTGGATCTAGATCTCACGGGATTTGGATTGACAGATCGGAGCAGACGACAGCTGGTGGCCGTATTTGGATAGAAAAGGATCTGGATCGACAGATCGGAGCAGACGACATCTGGTTGTCGTATTTGGATAGGAAAGGATCTGGATCGACAGATCGGAGCAGACGACATCTGGTTGTCGTATATGGATAGGAAAGGATCTGGATCTAGATCTCACAGGATCTGGATCGATAGATCAGAGCTGACGACAACCGATGACCGTATTTGGATATGGATCTGGATATGGATCACACGGGATGTAGATCGGAGTGGTGAGTAATAACGGAATGTGATGGGTGGAATCGTTGGAATCGTCTCGAAAAGAGAAACCCAATTTTGGTGTTGGGTGGCCGAGAGAACAATCAACAAGGTCCCAAATACTGAATCTCGGAATCGAACTTTTGCCAAAAGAATGGCTCTGATACCATGATAAAAGAGAGACAGGAGAATATTTCTGTGTATTGCAGTATATAAAAAGTGTTCAACTAGAGCACTTAGAGGAGCCCACTATTTATAAAAGTATAGTGGAGACTATACTACACAATGGTCATATGAGCATTATTTATATTCTAACATATTCTATTAGTTTTGTGGTTGAGCCGTTGGCGGTTTCCAATTGCAGTTTTGTTTTTTCTTTTTGTGGATAAGTCTAATTGATGAGTATTTGAGGTTGAGAATTTGATGTGCGAGAATCTTTCTATTTCTGGAGATCATGACTACGGCTGTAAATGAATCGAACCACTTTGTAAACATGTTTGACTCGACTCGATAAAAACTCGATTTTAGTATCATTAAAAGATATTTTGATTTGTTAATAGAAGGCTTAGCTCGCCTCAAGTTCGACTTGCCTCGAATGAGTATATGAGCCGAGCCCAAACTTAACTATTTATGAAACAAACTTGATAGGTTCAGTTCGATTAGGCTCGAATCAAGCTTAAATCCAAACCCAAGCCTAAAAAATTGTAAATGAGCCGAGCTCAAACCATATCCGACTCGACTTGGCTCGGCTCATTTATAGCCTGGTGTATAACGGTTAGGGTTTCACATGTTATGCCACTTTTAGAGACTAAAGCCTCACGAGTTCCATTTGTACAAATTATTGACTCAAATAGTCAAATATTCACAAGATTACATGTAATTTTATGCTAGTAGCTTGACGTCTGCATCAGATCTGGATCGTTGATGGTAAAAAGGAAATCAACCATTAACAATTCATTGGGTACTTGGGTATGAAACTTTATATTTGAAACTTTATATTTGATTGTTTTTACCATCAATGAATAGATTTGATGTAAATGATACCTTAACTGAGGAATATCTGTTATGATATATATGAGTAGATTTATCCACATCGAGCGTGGAGAAAAAAAAAGAGTATATATATATATATAAACAACCTATAACACATCAGCTTCATTTTTTGGGTTAACAGTTGGGCTCAATTCACATGAGTAAGACGTGCTTTCCTCCGTGAGACTCTCCCCTGAATCGTAACAATATCGACTCATT
Source organism: Drosera capensis (assembly GCA_001925005.1). Classification (NCBI taxonomy): domain Eukaryota; kingdom Viridiplantae; phylum Streptophyta; class Magnoliopsida; order Caryophyllales; family Droseraceae; genus Drosera; species Drosera capensis. The sequence continues at coordinate 59,263 of LIEC01007417.1, forward strand.
TGACAGAGATAATTATAAACTATACTTCAGTTAATTATGTGCAAAAAAGCTGAACTTTGTGATTTTATTTGACCTGAAAATGTTGTCATCCACTTTTTTCCCCTTTTGATAAATTAGTCTGCTTTCTGACAATGATTAAGCATATTATTACTAGAGGAAATCCATCTTTTGGAACTCCATTGTCATCTATGTTACTGCATGAGACTATGAAAGTGTATTCAAGATGCCTTTATTTAGTTAGTTAGAAAAATCCTTCTCTGACTCATTTCTCTGAAATTTACCTCTATTGAAGCCTTGCGGGAAATGCCTATTGCAATCCAGGCAGATAAACCAAAGGTTCAACATTATGACCTTCCTACGAGTTTCTTCAAGCTTGTGCTCGGAGAACATCTAACGTACAGGTAACACATCCTCAAGGACATATCACCTTGTGTTCAATAAGCAAGGTCCTAGTCTCTGTAACAGCTTTTATGATGGCAATATGATGGAATGAAGTGAGTAATGCTGCACCATATCTTTTGGTCGGACTCTCAAGTCTTATCTAGCATTATCGAGACGGGGTTCTGTTCATGCTTTTACTAACGTGTTTGATTTTACTGTGCTTGGAGAGTACAATTTCCTTGCGGGCCATACGAACTGTGAATTCTGATTTGGCTAATTTAGGATAAGATCAGATATGGAAACAGCTTTCCTTCTAGACGGTGAAATTCATGATCATTTGCTTTTGACATGCTAGTTACAGTAAAATTCATATATTCTTTAATTCATGTTTTCTTTTGATGGTGAAATCATGTAACCATTTAAGATATTGATAATCATGGTTATGCAGTTGCTGTTATTTTGCTGAGAAGTCGACTAGTCTAGATGATGCCGAGAAAGCAATGTTGGCAATGTACTGTGAGAGGTCCCAGTTACAAGATGGTCACACTGTCCTTGATGTTGGATGTGGTTGGGGATCACTCAGTTTATACATTGCACAAAAGTTCAGTAATTGTAAGGTCACTGGGATTTGCAAATCACAGACACAGAAAGCTCATATCGAGGAGCAATGTAGGTTCGTGCTTTCCTGTACCATGCTATATCTTTCCCGTGGTCACTCCAATTGAGTTCTTCAGCTGCCAAATCGAAGCTATTGTTGGTTACTATCCACGATCATCTTTTACAAATATGAGCATATGTTCTGATTGAGCTCTCTGTTAAGGGTCCTCAATTTTTCTACTGTCTTTTACCTCATCTCATTGTGAGTTGATTCCTGGTAATGCTGTTTCCTTTTGTGATCAGTATGAGCAAAGGTTTCCTTTTTCTTTTTCCTTGTTTGCTTTGCTGTCTCTATGATATGTACTTATCTATCGTTCCAAATCAAAATCCATGTGACTGTAGCTCAATGGCTTACGGCAGATGACATTTTCCATTATTATTGCAATAGAGCTGACCTCCCTTATTCTGCAGGGATCGCCAACTTCAAAACGTGGAAATAATTGTTGCAGATATTAGTGCATTTGAAATGGAGGCCTCATATGACAGGATATTTTCTATTGGAATGTTCGAGGTGTGCGCAGTTCTCTGACATGTGAGTCATCCTGGATTGTTATTAGGGAAGTCTAGTTCGTGATAACTGTTTATCTGATGCGCGCAGCACATGAAGAATTACCGTGATCTTCTTAAGAAGTTATCAAGCTGGATGAAGCATGACAGTCTTCTATTTGTTCATTTTTTCTGCCATAAAACATTTGCTTACCACTTTGAGGTGCTCTGAAATTCTTTCTTCGAAAACTATCTATAGAATTTCATCACAGTCAAAGCAAGTTAAGCGTACTGAGGTTTCTATATAATCCGGACAGGATGTAAGTGAATATGACTGGATCACCAGGTACTTCTTCACTGGAGGGACGATGCCTTCTGCGAGTCTGCTTCTATATTTCCAGGTAACAAATAGAAAATACGCTCTGAAATAAATTATGCTTCCTGATGCCCATTCCAGCTTTTCTTAGTTGCTAATAATTGTATGCCGAAAGAGTAACTTTTTCCTTTTACGTGCAACTTTCCACCCCTTTTTTTGCTTAAAGTTATCAAGATCCCTTTATGTGCCTTAGATAGAATTAGTTGAGGTACTTCTAAGCACCTGTAAATGTAGAACTTGCGATAAAATTTTAATGATCACATATGGTCCCTTGGTCCAATAACCCGTATATGTTGGCTTGACATATGGGCTACAGTTTCAGATGATGCATTCGCTGCACGAATGGTTATCCTCGCTTATGGTTGCAAGAAGTTAATCATGAAATTTTATTTTCTTGCAGGATGATGTTTCTATTGTTGACCATTGGCTCGTGAATGGGAACCATTATGCTTTGATAAGGTAAGTACAAAGACTTGATGCTAACTATAGTACTATATATACACTTAGCAAAAAAGTTTGAGGTTCTATTGGCATTATATGGTGGTGTCAAGTTTCCATTCTGCCTTGTAATGAATGAACCTCAACTATCGTGTTTTTGGTTGCTATTGTGTGTGAATTTCTTGAATATGTGATGTTCAGTGAAGAGTGGCTTAAAAGAATGGACCGGAACTTGAGTTCCATACGGCCAATAATGGGGTCGACTTACGGCAAGGAGTCAGCTGTGAAATGGACAGTATACTGGAGGACATTCTTCATAGCAGTGGCGGAACTCTTTGGTTACAACAATGGAGAAGAATGGATGGTCGCTCATTCCCTCTTCAAGAAGAAATAAGTTAAAGCGACTTTTCGTGTGGATGGTTTACTGGCAAATTAGCTGGACAAGCGTGTACACTATTTCCATTTTTGTTTAGTGTTCTCACAAGGCTTTAAGGTCTGGTTTTTTTTTTTTTTACAAGTTGGAATAAATAGGCTGATCTGATTAACGAATGCCACTGCCCTTGTTATTCGTTAGTGTTATGATTTCCACTGCAAAACAATTGAGATGAAATGTAGCTTACGATTCCCTATTTCTGATCGAATGTCAGCCTATCTTCAATCCTCTATTACAGTTTTATTTGCGAAGATATGGTGGTAATGTTTGAAGCAGAAAGAAATGTTATGCGAGGAAGACATTGGTGCGTCCATGATTCATGTCGATCAAGCTTCAAGCTTTCGGACGATGGGCACATTAAAGAATTACATGATGTAGCCTGTCGAACAGAGTGACCGAAATGTGGTTATCTTTTATCTTGTATTACATGTGCTTGCGAGAGATCAAATTTTATACCATCGATTGCTCCCCTATTATGAATTGCGACCAAGCAAGCATGGAATGTGATGAGTCTAGTCACTTTGCTTTCAAAATTTCTGAACATTTGTTTGGGATGCAAAGTTTAAAACGGAAGCCAATGTTTCATATTGATTAATTAGAAAGAAGATAAAGTGTTACCCTCTTTGTTTCATTAATTTTGTATCGAATTGATTTTGCACACGTATTGATATAAAATTTGTTACGTGTGTAACGATGATCAAATGTAGTTTTTTTTTTAATCATGAAACATCAATATTTGTGTAAGTTACATATTTTAACCTATTACATGTTATTGGACGATTAGACGTAATTTGATTTGAAAACGATACTTATATTCATACGTAAAAAATAATACTTCTTCAGTTCCATAATATATGTAACACTTATCTATTTATGTTGTTCCAAAATATATACAATATATCATATTTATTAATATTTTCACATAAAAACATATCAAAATAATCACTATATATTTCAATATTTTTACTATATTCTCTCATAATTGCTACACATATATGAATCCATGTGCATGATCAACCCGTTATTTATATTTTGAAACGGAAAAAATACAAAATATATACTCCATCCGTCTCAAATGAATTACGAAATATTGACTTGACCTTGTGTCATATTACTCAAATATTTTTTGTGATTTTGTACGAATAATTAGGTGAATTATCAGTAGATAGTGTGAGAAAGAAGAAAAAGAAAGGACTACATACGTGAGTGGGTAGAAAGAAAAAAAAAATGATGATGATAGATTTGATGTGATAAAATATTAATATTTTAATATAAAAATCTTATTAAATTAAAAAACATAATAATATTTTTATGATATCTATTTTTAATAATATATATTATAAAATATATGAGATCGAGAAAACAACTGAGTTAAAATGAGGTCTAGCAAACTATGTTCGGAGTCAACACACCTTTCCAATTAAAAAAAAAAAAAAAATCATGCCCAGCCAACGCAGTACAAGTAGTACTTCAAAACCTCATCCCAGCTCTGAGTCAAACAGCCAGTCAGCCGCCTTCAAAAAAACCCTAGCCACATTCCACTCCTCTCCACAGTTCACACCAGCAAAATCATCCGCTCAATTCATAAACCCTAATTTTCGAATCCGAAGGCACTCTTCTTTCACCTTCTTCATCTGAATTCGATCTCTGTCTCTGTTTGCAATGCCGCTGGGGGAGAGAGCTGGCGACAAGAGCGAGTCCCGATACTGCGGCGGCGAGACCAAGTTCAGCGATGACGTGCCTCAGCTGCTTGAATTCAACATCAATGGCGGCTTCGACTTCGTCGTCGTTCCTCTGGTCCGTTGCTTGTTGCTTCGACGAAGATTTTGTGGCTTGATTGCTATCGACTTCATTTTTTTTTATGTCAATTACGGTTCTAAATGATAAATAAAGATTGTGTTGATTTCGAGCCGTGAAGCACCAATGCGTGGGAGCATCAGTGATTAATGTTGCTAGTGACCGGATGCGTTTTTCTCCTAACTAGCTCGAATGTGTAGGTCTAAAGACTTTCAGCTCTATCTTCAAGAAAGTAGAGTCCTTTAAAGCAAAGCATATTTGGGTCAAACAAGGCTGAAACTAAGCCAGGGCAAGCTTTGCCGAATGCCTGCTAAACCACACATGTCCATGGCTGAGTCTATGGCTACAGCTGCTATTAGCCTAGTTGATACGATTCACTAAATGGAAGAATTTCTAATGGAAGTTATTTTGAGTTCAAAGAAGACACCTCCAACTACTATTGACGAGAAAAGGAATGGAGACGTATTCTTTCTTCAAACAAGAGAAGTGCAAAGTATCTTTCTTTCTAGGCTATAGTTTTTTGATCTGTTTCATGGTCAGGTGGCTAATTAGCCAGTCATGCGTCACTCGAGTGGCATTCGTTATGTGTGGCTGGTCAGTAAGTTCACCGATAGCACTTTAGTTGGTGGCCTTATTAGTGAAGCTGTACCATAGTTTCACATCTGCGAGGTCATCAACGTAAATTTAGTTATGTCAACTATCCATCCTTGTGTTTTTACTGGGAAAATTTAAAACTGGTTTTTATCGAGCTATGGTGGCTGTATAAAACCTGTTTAAGAATTAAAGGTTCTTGTTTTTTTTCTTTTTTCTTTTTTGATTTCCCGGTGGCTAATTAGCAAGTTATGCGCCACCTATGTAGCAATTTATGTGTGACTGGTCACTAAGCTCACCAATAGCATCTAGTTGGTGACCTACTTGTGAGGCTGGGCAATGCTTTCTCCTTTCAGGGTCATCAGCGTAAATTTAATGTCATTCTTGATATAAATATGTGAGGGCCCTTCGAGGATGTGAGTTGAGAATAACATAAGCTAAAAGGTTTACGATTTATAAAGAAAGTACCAAAAAGTATCAGGAAAGTGAAAAAATTGTGCAACATGTAATTTAAAATCATTTTGTACTCACGAATTACAAGTTCAAATTTTACTGTGATTTTATGTATATATCTATTTTTGTAAAAAGTTGGCTTGTATGGTTTATATTAATACATCATAAAATCCAATTGAATCATCAAGTACGATTCATCTTTAAATTATTGGTTGTGTAGTTTTTGTGAACTTCAGTTGATGAAAGCTTTGAACACTTCCATTTTCTCTTTTGATAGATGGATCCGACCTATCGGCCAAGCTTGAAGACTGAGCTTGATAAAATATCTGGTGCTCTTCCAGTTGCTGGTTCAGATTTGGTTTTGAGTCCCTCTGATTGGAGCAGTCGTGTTGTAGGTATGTTCCTTTGTGTTAGTAATGTTCTCAAAGTTTTGGCTAGAAAATTGGTTTCTATTAACAATCTATTACACTGACAAAGCTCTTTCTTACTATGGGGTTTAGAAGAGGAACTTCTACATGCACGCTTACTCTGCCAAACAACAGGCTGTTAAGCCTTGAGAGCCTAGAACTTTAGCAGTGACACTCTTAATGCCAGTGTCTTCTCAAAGTTGGCTTCAATTATTAATAATCCTTTGGTTTTTGGCCTTAGGATGTTGACCACATCATTTTCTTTTTTGTCATCTCAATGAACATGCTATCTTATATTATTATTATTATTATTTTATTTACAGGTGTAATTTGTTGAACTTTTTTTTAAGTCCTATGCCTTGGATCTGGCTAATTTGGCATCCAAGTTAGGTTCCTTCTGGTTATAATTATTCTTTGATGCTACTCGATGCTACTTGACTAAATGAGGCTTTGACGTACGTAGTAGTAGTCTTCGCTCTTTCTAGACCTGCTCATAATAGTTTTGATATATTCATTGTTGAATGGAAAGGTAGTTGTTTGTTCTTCTGTTCTATGATAGGGAAAGTTAGCTCCTGGATTGACTTAGATGCCGGCAATGAAGTACTCCGGAGGGATTCTGAAACTACCCTGAAGCAAGAAATTGCTTGGGCATCACATCTCTCTGTGCAGGTAGCATAATTTTTGGTTTTGCATTGCTGTATTTTTCTTTAACGTATATTTTGGAATCTGGATGTCCTGTATTCAGAGAAAAACTTTGTCTTGTATGGAGTGTACATTTTCACCTTGTTGGCTAGACATATTTTAGGGAAAAAGTCAGTGTCTAGCCAACAGCTTGTGTAACATGATAATTCATGCCTGCTGATGATGGGATCTGGGGTTCGCCACTGGCAAGACAATGACGAGAGCTACAGTATATTCTCCCATGTACTGGAACTTTTAGTATGGAATAGAATTGTGTAATTTTATTTCTTTTTTTTTTTTAAAGTTCGTTCTGCATAAACTAGTCTTTTAATGAATGCAATGTTTAAAGTAATCCTTGAAGGAAACGTGAATCCAGATTGAGTCCATGTGAATCTGACTATGTTACGGACAATTTGTTTAAATCATGTGCAATTTGTTTAGGCAAAAGCATGGTGTTTTTTTTTCCATATAGTTGCCGGAAGTAGCATGAGATAAAACAGTTTTTTCCAAGTAAGCTATTCTGTCCATCATTCTAGCTTGTCTGTGATACTTTTGTGGGCTCTTATAAATCTCGATGTTGGCAAGAGGAGTGTGATTAAATTTAATGTTCACTCATGATGCTCAAGCATTTCGTTTTGCCTCAGTAGGGTGCAAAGCAATTCGATTCGTGGGAAATCTGGAATTCATTTCATCTTCTGTGTGAACATCACAGTCAACTCTCAATAGCCCTTGATGTCTGCTCTTCCTCTTTATTGTTTCTGTATATCATATTTTCCCATGATCCTCAGTAGTTCGCTTCCTTCAGCCAACTCTCTAGGGCGTTGGTTTGGGGAGCCTGTACGTGCAGCCATTATTGATGCTAATGTAGGTACAATATTTATGTAGACTCATTGAAGGTATTATTAGCATTTTAATATATCCCTGTGGTGCTTTTTCTTATGTGTGACTGTTGACGTCTCAGGCCTTCTTAACAAACACTTGAGGCTACCCTTGCTTATCTAAGCGCCACCAGAAGTTGGTAACCACATTTTTCAACCATTCAGTACAGGTACTGTATCTTGATTTTGTAATCTGTTCTATGCGGATAGTTTATTCTACTTGATAATTTGGGTTGGTAAGTTTGACTTTCATCCTACACATGCTGATCGTGGCTCTTTATTGTTTTTCAGTTGGTCCTTTCTGGACAAGCATTTCATGAACCTCCCAAAGAGTCTCTAGATTCAGGTATAAAATTTGTGTACTAGTACTCAATATTTTGACTTAGGCAACTCATGGTGTCTCTTCGGTTCTGATTCCGAGTGTTGGACCACCACGATAATTATCTTGTGTTTTACTCTTACATTCTCTTGTCGATAGTAGTAAAATGTTATGTAATCTTGAATGAAAACTCATCACGGTCTTTTGCTTTTTCACTGGAGATGCATGCAGCCTCTGGTACTAATGTGATGATATCATCTATCTTGGTTTCAACTGATTACTTTTAGGTATCAAGCGATACCCATTAAGGTCTTATTTGGACTATGTTGGCTTCCTCTATCAAAGGATGGAGCCGCTTCCTGAGCAAGAGAGGTTTGAG